>JAYRCI010000060.1:0-47095 GCA_038088585.1 Chrysina gloriosa | reverse complement strand
TTCTGTTGTGGATGGTGTAGTCTTGAATCGTACCTCACTCTCTTCAATTGTCTTTATTTTTAAGTTTTCTGGCAAAGGTAGTTCATCTCTGGACTCTATTGCTATGCGAAAATTTTCATATGAAGGAGGTAAAGAGTACAACATCATAATGCTAAGTAAATCTTGATTTACCGGGATATTCATTTCAGTAAGCTTGTCTACTGTATCGGTGAAATGATTTAGGTGATCACGAACATCATCATTTTCTTTCATTTTCTACAATATTAATTGCTTTAGTAAAGTAGCTTTACGAGCTGGCCCGTTACTTTGGTTAGTGTGTCCCACAAGTCCTTTGAGGTTTTGCAATTTTTTATCTGTTGCAATTCCGTAGCTCATATATAAGTAGATTAAAATATAAAACATTCTGACTAATTTGCATAAAATATATCTAGCCAATCATTAATTCTCTATTACTATTTCAAATATAATTTTCCTATGCTTAATGCTGTAAAAGTTAGATATACCTCACCATATTACATTTAGATGTCGCCACTCGCTGTGCACCCTGTGCACATGCGCAGTAACAGTAAGAATATAATGAAGTAGGCATGTAGTTTTTAGTGTTTAGGTGTTTCTTTTGTAAGATCAACGATTGCATTAAATCTTTCATTTTAGTACTAAGTTTTTGGTTTATTCTACCCCTCTACCACATCAAATGCAACCTGTTTTTAATATATAACCAATTCTAAAAAAATAATTGCAGCACCATTAGAAGGAAAATTAAACATTGATATATGTTCAAATCCGAAGAAATCAGATGTTACATTGGATACTAAATTTGGAACTCCTGGATCATCATCGACCTGCTAGAACTTTTGAGACAATTTCTAATGAAACCACATCACCAATAGATATTAAACCGCTACCTATTCCTACAATGTCTGTTGGTAATAGAGACCCTGAGGGACAAAGTAATGTAACCGAAACTGTACCTGGAGATTTGTAGTTTTGAATGTAGGAAGAAATGTTGTTAATGCACATACTTTCAGGTTCAGAACTGACAGGATGGAAAAGAAGTAAGGTGAATGGTAATGAATTTAAAAATGTCGTCAGTTAATACTTAGAAAAACTTAACTTGTGCAGTAGGATTTTGGTAGGTTTGATATATGTTTGCAACAATAACAAATAATGTTTAGAGAGTACAGTAACAGTAAGAATATAATGAAGTAGGCATGTAGTTTTTAATGTTTAAGTGTTTCTTTTGTAAGATCAACGATTGCATTAAATCTTTCATTTTAATACTAAGTTTTTGGTTTATTCTACCCCTCCACCACATCAGGTTATGGGCTCAGTTCGTTTTTAAAACCAAAAATACTTACAAATCGGTCAATAAAAGTTAGAAATGTCGCGACGTAGCAATAATTCGGTAACTCGGCAATCGTTTGATGAAAGTGAACGTTCAACATACGCAAGTTAGCAAACGAAGATCAGTGGGAAACATGGAAGTGGCAAATAGAACTTTGTTTAAAAGAGATACAATTATTAATGGTACACGTGAATGTCCGCCGCCGCCGCTAGATAATACGGAACCATCCACGGAATACGTTCGATGGCAACGCGATAATGCGCGCGCAGCTCGCTTAATCGCTACTGCGCAGCGTTAGATGATGAACCGGCTATGTATGTGCGTAAGAAAGTAGACGCGAAGGACATTTGGGAAACGCTCATCTCCGTATTTGAGCAATCTTCTTTACAAAGACTTTACACATTACTTGATACCTTTTTTGAACTGTCAAAGGATGACGCAACATCGGTTACGAAACACACGTCTCAATTAGCAAATTTGTTCGATGATATTCTAGCAGAACTTCGAAAAGAAAATTCAAATGCAACACTTCCTTTATCGCTTTTACATCATTGAATTTTTAGAACTCTGGGTCCCGAATACCAGTAATACCGTTCGACATGGTACCGCGTTCCGGAATCTGAAAGAACAACAAAGCTACTTATCGAAAATTTGCGTTCTATAGAGTACTCACAAGCAACGCATGGACGAATGAAAACAATCAATGCTTTCTACACAAAATCGCAAAAGCAAACACAGAAGGGAAATTCCAGAAAGTCACAAGTACGACTTCGAAAGGAGACGAATCCAAGAAAAAGGAAACGCGTTCGTGCCTTTACTGCGAGAAAACGGGACACATCATTGCAGACTGCCGAAAACATGTCGCTGCAGAGCAATATAAGTTAACAAATGCAGAGAAGAGTAACAATTCCGATTTCAGCTCGAAAAGCAAGCCGACTACTTTCCTTGTTACTGGTTTGTCAGTTAGCACTGATTCAGTGACAACTGACGCCTGGATTTCTGATTCTGGAACATCTCATCACATATCTGCTAATAAACAACATTTTTCCACGTTCGAAAATTTTCCAATTCCGTACCGCGTTCAAACTGCAGGAAATGAATTTATTCTAGCTTACGGATCTGGTCGTGTCAATGTAGAAGTTTATATAAACGGCAAATGGTCATCAGCATCTCTGGACAACGTATGGTACGTTCCTGATACTCACCATCAACTTTTCTCCGTTCGTCAAGCAGCTCAACATGGCAACGACATCTCATTCGATAGTGACAACGTTACTATCGGACGTGGTGGTGAAGTCGTCGCTACCGGTCAGCTCATCGGTACTACGTATATAATGAATATGCGTGTTCGCAAGCCAGACGCACTAGCTGAAATTAACTTCGCAATGACGCAAAGTGCTTTATCGTTTCGATATAGAGGTAAAATGTTCCGATACCGCCTCTTTCTGTGATGGATGCATTCTCGGTAAGTCGCACCGCAAACCTTTTCGTGCACGAGCGGATCGTCCACAATCTGTGGGTGAATTAATCAATGCGGATGTAAACGGCCCAATGTCGGAAAATTCAATTAACGGTTTTCCATATTATGTTATCTTTAAAGATGATTATTCTCGTTTTGTTCGCATATATTTTATGAAACAAATCAGAAGTCGCTTCAAACTTCAAAATATTTTTGAATGAGTGTGACTCTGCAGGTCACATAGTAGAAGTTTTGCGTTCAGACGGAGGGGTGAATTTGATTTTGACGCGATGTTAACAATATTACACGATCGTGGTATTGAATTTCGACCAACATGCCCGTATACGCCAGAGCAGAATGGCGTAGCGGAACAATCAAACAGACATGTAGTTGAACTTGCTCGGACAATGCTTTCAGTCAACAAACTGCCTAAATCGTTTTGGTCTCACGCATGCGAAACCGCCGCGTTTTTAATCAATCGTACAGGAAAGTCTAACGTTTCAGGTAAAACTCCTATGGAACTTTGGAGCGGAAAAATATTCAATTCTCTTGATTATTTACGCATTTTCGGTACAGAATGTTACGTAAATGTGCCAAAGGCATTTCGTTCAAAATTCGACGATAAGGCAATATTCGGTCATTTTGTTGGTTACGTAAACGACAAAGATGGTTATCAAATATGGGTACCGTCAAAACAGCGCGTAATAAAATCGCGTAACGTCGATTTTCGTCCGAAGAAATTATGCACCACCAATAATTTCGTAGAATTGCATAACAACTCTGTCTCCGATGAAAACGAATTAGATTTTCAAACAAGTGATCAAACTTCAGTGATTGCCAATGATGATCAATCCAATAACAAATCATCTGAAACAGAAGTTGAGAATATTCGTCACATTCGTAATATTCGCCCGCCCGCGAAATTTGCCGATTTCGAAGTAGGCTATCAAACTCATAAGTCTCAAACGAACAGCACACTCGCATGTTTAGCTGAAGCTATTCACGAAGAACTTGCACCGACTGTATGTTTTGTAATGCTTTTATTTGTATGTTTTTTGTTACAGATTGCGTTGCTTATGCACGTACTTGATGTCAGATCAGAATGTGTTCTAGTTACGCATGCGCGTACGCTTTCCGGGTGGCTTTTTAAATGTAAAATATTCCATAGTCTCAACATTGCCCCCGGCCTTGAAAGAGATCTTTCAACAAAGAACACTTATATAGAATTTCAAGAAAAAAAAGGAGTAAACAATGACAATAAGTTACATGATTGCAATATATGAATAATGTCTATTAAGATTTACTATCACTTTCACTTTCACCATTGTGTTTTTTATTGTCCTTGTCTTCATCGAGTGGTAATGGGTACAATTTTGTCACTGCTCGCTTGTAGATTCCCCTTGCAGTTTTGACACTAGCGACTCGAATTATGCCATCTTGTCCTGGGAAAGTCTCCATGATTCGCCCGACTAGCCAAGTGAAGGGTGGCGAATTATCATCTCAACAGAACCATTCTTCCGACCTCCAGATTTGAAGTATTCCTCAGCCACTTCTTCCTTTGTTGTAGTGAGTGTAGGTATTCCGTTTGCCATCTCGACCAGAAATGCTGCATGAGCTTCTGTATTCGTTCGAACGTTGATAAACGATTGTCAGGTAATTCGAGTAAATTTGCTTCCGATAAGGAAATGGGAAGGAGTAATAGGTTCAAGGTCGTTTGGATCCGAGGAACATTGTGTCAATGGTCTGGAATTTAATATAGCTTCAATTTGCGTCAAAAGAGTGTATAAACCTTCAAATGTTAAAAGTGCATTGCCTACAACTCTTTTTAAGTGAAACTTTAAGCTCTTAACTCCAGCCTCCCAGAGACCTCCGAAGTGAGGTGAATTTGGAGGGATACAAACCCAAGCAACTCCCTGGGCACTCATTGCTTCCGCGATTGGACCCCTGGTATGTACCAGATTTTCAATGATTTTACGTAATTCATTTTTTGCCCCTACAAAGTTACTACCGTTATCTGAATAAATCTTTGTAGGTCTTCCGCGGCGTGAAATGAAGCGCCGTAATGATGCCAGGAAGGCTTCTGTGCTTAAATTAGAGACAAGCTCTATGTGAATTGCCTTTGTGACGAGGCAGACAAATACTGCGACGTATACTTTAACCTTTTTGTAGCCGCGACTATTTCTATCTTTTGTTAGAAAAGGACCAGCGTAATCGACACCCGCAATTTGAAAAGGGAATGCAGGCCGAATCCGATCGGCAGGTAAATTTCCCATTAATGGGCGACTATTAATGGGTTTGCATCGGAAACACGTGACGCACTTATGTACCGTTAATCGTGCATAATCCCTTCCATTGAGTGGCCAGAATTGGTCTCTCAGTGACGTCAATAATTGCTGTGGACCTGCATGTGCGAGGCGCTTATGTTCATGATCAAAAAGAAGTCTAGTGAAATGATGTTTTGGCAAGCATATTTGATGTTTTTTATTAAAATCTAAATTTGACCTTTGAAGTCTTCCTCCTACTCGCAAAATACCTTCTGAATCAAGGAATGGGTTTAAATTAATAATGTTGCTTTTTGAAGATAATGGTTTGTTTGTTTTGAGACAATGGCGTTCGCGGGAAAAAGTCTCTTTCTGAATACACCTTATTAGATAAACTAAAGCTAATTCTATTTCCTCGGTCGTTAAAGGTCCTATCTGTCGTCCTTTTGTCTGACAGTTCTTAATAAACCGGAAACAATAACTCATTGATCGTAGTAACCTTTCATAATTAGAAAATCGCGTAAACTGAATAAGACACTGTCGAGAAAGTGCGAGTATAGAAAGTTTATTTCTTTTTCACCTCTGGCAATGTGTCAGGTGAAATGTTTACATATTGATTTGGCCACTGAGAATTGTCACGAGATAACCAGCCAGGACCATGCCACCATAACTGGGCGTGTGCAAGTTGAGAAGCCGAGATACCTCGTGAGGCAAGGTCAGCTGGATTTTTCTCTGTTGGTACGTGACGCCAAACGTATTCTTTCGTTTTTTCTTGAATATCAGCTACTCTGTGACTTACGAACACCTTTAATATGCTAGGTGAGGAATTTATCCACCCTAAAACAATGGTAGAGTCAGTCCATAAGTTAATGGAATCAATTTTTACACGTAAAGATCTATTTACGATTGCCACTAACTTGGATAATAAGTGTGCTCCACATAGTTCTAACTTAGGAATTGTTAAACGCTTTAAGGGAGCTACCTTAGCTTTAGCGCATAGTAAATTAACCTGAATGTTCCCTGAAGAACCAAAAGATCTCAGATATACGCATGCTCCGTATGCTAGTTCAGACGCGTCTGAAAATCCGTGTAATTCAATTCGCATTGCCGCGCTACACATAACCCATCTGAGAACATTTATATGGTTTATTTCCAATAACATAGACTGAAACCTATTCCATCTGCATGCAATTGACTTAGGAACTGGATCATCCCAATTTAGGTTTTCTTGCCATAGAGATTGTAGTACAATTTTTCCTATAATGGTAAATGCACTTAAGAGTCCTAATGGATCAAAATTGTACTTATAATTGACAAAATTTTTCTTTTAGTTACGGTGTCAGAAATTGGTACCAATGAGATTTTGTAATTTAAGGTATCATTTGTGGGCTGCCAGTATAAGCCTAATGCTTTTGTCATGTTTGTTGACGCAATACAAATTTCATTTTGATCTGATTGAGATTTTACAACTGATAATACCTGCAGATCATTTGAGACCCATTTGTGCAGTGTAAAGTTTGACTCTTGTAATACGACTGAAATCTCCTTGCAAAGAGTAATTGCCTCTTCTGATGTTTCAGCTCCCGAAAGAATATCATCCACGTAAAAATCTGATTTGATTACAGAGCACGCGTTGGGAAACTTTTGAAAGTTATCATCTGCGGTTTTTATGAGACAGCGAATTGCCAAATAAGGAGCCGAAGCAGTACCATACGTAACGGTATTGGAGTTCGAATACCTCTAATTTTTGGGACGACTCTTCCCGCCAAACAATTCGCTGGAACTTTCGTTCATCAGGTTTAACTCGTATCTGGCGATACATTTTTGTATATCGGCAGAGAATGTTACTGCATGTTGTCTGAAACTAATTAGAATCATAAAAAGGTCGTCCTGTAATGTGGGACCGACTAACTGAAGCTTATTAAGTGATATTCCACTTGTCGTTGGACATGATGCGTCGAATACCACGCGCAGTCGTGTCGTTTTACTAGATTCATTTATAACGCCGTGATGAGGCATGTAATTATGTGAAGTCTCGTCATCTGGGTTGCTGATTTTAGACATATGTCCCAACGATTCATAGTCCCGCATGAATTGAATATAAGATTCTTTTAAAATGGGATGGACCTTAAACTTTCTTTCCAACGCATGAAATCGTTTAATAGCAGAAGATTTGGATTCTCCTAATTTATCTGTGGAATCTTTAAAGGGTAGTGAAACAATATATCCTTCATTATTAGTTTTTACTACAGTATCGAGAAAGTAGGATTCGCAAACTTGTTCATCGTGTGAGAGTGGTCGATTGGTTGGGCACTCTTCAAGTTCCCAAAACCTTGCAGTTGCTCCTGAACTTCTAAAGTGTTTGATAAATAACAACGTGATAACGTAACCGCCCCTGAAGGTATTGGACCCGACAGTATCCAGCCAAACTGCGTATTTTGCAATAGTGGCAGGTCCTTTCCCAACTTAACCTGTCCCGCAATGATAAGGGACCAAAATAATTGCGCACCGATTAATAAATCAATTTTATCAGGTGTATCGAATATAGGATCTGCTAAAGGCAAATTGTCGGGTAGATTGAGAGTCGCCAACTGCAAGAACGAATTTGGCAAATCGTCAGAAATTTTGTCGATGATCAAGCACCTCAATTCCACACCAAATTGCTTTACCCGTGATTCTATTCTTACCAAACATTGTGACTTGATAGGTGAAATTACTTGGTTAATCCCCTGAATTGAAATGTCAGCATCAAATTTTTTAATTCTAATTTTGATTGTAACCCCAAAGTAATAAAGTTTGATTGTGATGCGCTATCAAGTAACGCTCTGCACAGTTGAAATTTACCATATGCATCCCTAATTTTAACTGAGGCTGTAGCAAGTAGTACTTGAGAAGCTGAGACATGATGTGCTGAGAGCGATAATTGATTGGTTGTACTGTCAGCTCTAACATATCCGCCTTTGAATTTAAAAATGTTTTAAGTTCGTCTAATGTGGGCAGTTCATTGGATATTTTAAAGGATTCCCAATCTCGTGCTGTGCGCTTGTCGAATTTGCTTGAAATTAAATAAATAATCATTGTGTCCCATTGTTTTACGGGTTGTTCTAACGCTTCTAAAGATCTTAAATGTTTTGTGGCAGTGTCTAGCATTTCGCGTAACTGAAATGCAGATTCTTTTGTAATTTCTTTTAATTGAAACAATTCTCGAATGTGATTTTGAATCAACAATTTTTTATTTGTATAACGTTCACATAAGAGCTTCCAGGCAATGTCGTAATTTGCCGCCGATATTTGTAATGATTTTATAATATCAGCTGCATCGCCCTCCAAAGCCCCTTTCAAATAATGAAACCGCTGTACATCACCCAACGCTTCATTTCCGTGAATTAAAGAAACAAAATGTGTCGCGAAATTCGAGCCATTTCACGTATTGACCGTTAAATTTAGGCAATGTGATTACCGGTAACTTTATATTATTTAAGGTTATATTTGAAACAGATGACGGAGGTGAACTTCCCAAGTTTGACCCCACGTTTCCCCTTACTTCGGCATTACTACCTTCTAATGCCGTCTCAAGCAATAATTTAGCAGCAGATATAACAGAAAAATAATTTGCTTCTACCTCGGACGCGTATTCTTCCTCATTGTCTGTAGAAATTGATAAACTATAAACTTTTTCTTGTATTGATTGAAGTTGCTCGGGAAAAGACGTTAAGCGTTCAATTCTAGTTTCTAATTCGATTATGTCACTACGTATTAATTGTTTTGGGTCATCCGCTTTAAGGTTTAATGTATTAATGAATGCCTTCAAATCAGTAACTTTTCGTTTCAATGCACCACGTTGTTTATGTAATGCAACTAGCTGTGCTTGTTCGTCAACCATTTTTTGCGACTATATGTAAACGTACAAAAAATGATTTGTATTTTTCTAACTAGCTACACTCTCTTGACGCAAAGAATGAATCTATTCTATATGTATAATGTTAAATGTGTAATGTATGCTTGTCAATGAAAGGAATATGTATCGAATGAAATGAGGGAAAGAATCGGTTTATTTGACTTACTGCGATTGCTTCTCTCCTGGAATGGCGTTGTTTACTACTTTTCTATGTCTTCACTGAATCGCTATTCCACTTTTGAGCGAAGGACTATTTTCGATGTTTTAAAATATATCGCTGTTCCAATTTTGATCGAAGGACCACTTTAATTATGTATGTTTTGTAATGCTTTTATTTGTATGTTTTTTGTTACAGATTGCGTTGCTTATGCACGTACTTGATGTCAGATCAGAATGTGTTCTAGTTACGCATGCGCGTACGCTTTCCGGGTGGCTTTTTAAATGTAAAATATTCCATAGTCTCAACACCGACAACTTTCGATGACGCTATAAAATGTCGCGATTCGGACAAATGGTTGAAAGCAATGCAGGAAGAAATAAACGCTTTCAAAGAAAACGAAACATGGGACTTAGTAACATTACCAAAAGACAAACATGTTATCGACAACCGCTGGGTTCTCCGCGTCAAATATAAACCCGATGGATCTGTTGATCGGTATCGCGCTCGCTTAGTTGTTAGGGATGTATTTCAGCGTTCTGGACTTGATTACGACGAAACCTTTAGCCCTGTTGCTCGGTACGACGCAATTCGAACACTAATTGCAATCGCAGCCGAAGAAAATTTAGTGCTTAGCCAATTCGACGTAAAACCGCATTTCTTTACGGCGATATTGATACGCAAATATACATGACTCAACCGCAAGGTTTTAATGACGGCTGGGGTCGCGTTTGTCGCCTCAAGAAATCACTATACGGTCTCAAACAATCCCTCGATGTTGGAACAATAAATTCGATTCGTTTATGAAGGATAGCGGATTTATTCGTTCTACAGCAGATCCGTGTATGTACATTCGGCAACGTGAATCAGAAAAATTATTGATTGCCATTTATGTTGATGACGGCCTAATAGCTGGCTCTAATCAAATTCGATTCGTTTTTAGAATCATTAAATTCTGAATTTAAAATCACTATTGGCTCATTGGATTCTTTCTTAGGCATGCAAATAGAACAAAGGGAAACCGGTCTATTCGTTTCACAACGTGTTTATGTTCAGAAAGTTTTAAAACGCTTTGATATGTTTGATTCAAAACCAGTAAAAACACCTGTTAGTAACGATCAACCAAATGAAAATTCTATAGTTGCTCTTGATCATTCTATTCCCTATCGCCAAGCCGTAGGATCATTAATGTATTTAGCATGTGCAACTCGCCCGGATATCGCGTACGCTGTCTCAAAAGCCGCGCGATCAATGGCAACACCAACCAAATTTGATTGGGTATCTGTTAAACGCATATTTAGATATCTGCGCAGTACAACCGACTCAGGTTTGTTGTACACATCAACAGGAGATGACTTATGTGCATACTCCGATGCAGATTTCGCAGGTGATGTTAAAAACAGACGCTCAACAAACGGTTTCGTATCCTTAATTGGTGACACTGCTGTGTCTTGGACTTCACAATTACAAAAATCGGTTGCGCTCTCTACCACTGAGGCAGAATTTGTTGCCGCTAGTGAAGGATCTAGAGAATTGTTATGGCTCACCCGATTGTTAAATGAAATACGCGAAAAGAAAAGCGTTGTGCCTGTATTATTTGTAGACAATGCAAGCGCTATCAAACTTGTAAAGAATCACGAATTTCACAAACGATCTAAACACATTGAAATTCGCTACCATTTCGTTCGCGAATTATATCAAAAAGGAGATATTTTTGTGGAATTCGTGCCGTCTGAAAACCGCAGTAACAGTAAGAATATAATGAAGTAGGCATGTAGTTTTTAATGTTTAAGTGTTTCTTTTGTAAGATCAACGATTGCATTAAATCTTTCATTTTAGTATTAAGTTTTTGGTTTATTCTACCCCTCTACCACATCAAATGCAACCTGTTTTTAATATATAACCAATTCTAAAAAAATAATTGCAGCACCATTAGAAGGAAAGTTAAACATTGATATATGTTCAAACCCGAAGAAATCAGATGTTACATTGGATACTAAATTTGGAACTCCTGGATCATCATCGACCTGCTAGAACTTTTGAGACAATTTCTAATGAAACCACATCACCAATAGATATTAAACCGCTACCTATTCCTACAATGTCTGTTGGTAATAGAGACCCTGAGGGACAAAGTAATGTAACCGAAACTGCACCTGGAGATTTGTAGTTTTGAATGTAGGAAGAAATGTTGTTAATGCACATACTTTCAGGTTCAGAACTGACAGGATGGAAAAGAAGTAAGGTGAATGGTAATGAATTTAAAAATGTCGTCAGTTAATACTTAGAAAAACTTAACTTGTGCAGTAGGATTTTGGTAGGTTTGATATATGTTTGCAACAATAACAAATAATGTTTAGAGAAAGAGGTGTGTAGTGTACTGCTCTATTATAACAATATACATCAACTGTACATTGTTATTTCTTGTCTTTTTTATACATTATGTACAATGATACCAAAGAGATTTTAAAATGTTAATAAGTGAAATTAAATCCTTTAGCTTTTGAAAATTGGCTAATATTTTTATTTACTTTCGTTATTGATAAGATATAAACTTTCAAAATATTTAATCTCAGAACAAAACAATCCATTTTTGCTGGGATAAAAAGGATCAATTCAATATTCTTATATTATCACATATTGATGACATGCCTTCGAATTACCATTAGACTTCAAAGAATAGAACAGGAATTGCAGTATGATGTTTAAATAGTAGTACATTAAACATAAATATACTTGTTTGTATCTGCAATTTCTTATAGAACACATTTAACGCAATAAAAGTTGAATACCAAACTGAAATTCGGGAACATGTTTATATAAAATATGGATTATGTGAAAAGCACAATTACATTCAAATATGCCGCCGAAAACTAATACTTTCCCTACACAAACTAGATGGCGCAATTTGGCTCAACCTAGTTTGTAGTAGGTTAGTGTTCTAGAAAGTGGATGTTTTATGTTCCTAATTTGAGAACCACAGAGACCGTGCAGTTAATGTTATATAATAGACCCCACCAAGTTCATCTATATCACTCTATGCGATGTAAAATAGGGACAGAGGGCGCTGAAGTAATAAAAAGCGCTAAATTCAAATTAGATATTACGTTCACTGCATTATTTGTTAAATTTAAATGAAAGGGTTTTCTACGAAAGAAATATCTGCAAAAGTGGTTAAATATTTATATTAATACAACCAAAAAAAGTATAATATGAATACTACATAAAAATTCTTATTTCTTATTACATTCATTACATATTTCTCATTTTTTTGTTTTACGGAGTGAACATTTATTTTCAGATCTTAAATCACGAACTACTCTAGTGCAATACCAGGGAACGCCTATGCGACAGACACTTTTAATAATAGTGCTTTTTAAGAATTGGTTATGCACTTCAGAAAAGAAAAGTCCAGTAATTGGTGCAACATTGTTGAGACTTTCTCTTGAATAAATAGTTCCTTGCGCAAAACAGAAATTTTTTGTTCTATGTATGTTACTGCACAACCCACTAACACTACTAATATTTCTGATGGATACACCAATTTACTGTGTTCTTCAGAATATTCCTTTTGAAAAATGAAATGGATCCATGGTTCTAGAGCTGTGGCACATAATTCCAATTCACAAGTAGCGCACTGGAAATCATGAAATAGTCTTTTCACTATATAACTGCCAACATATGCTACTGATAGCGATTCTAGTCTACCCACACTAACGGAGTTTTCAACTTCTTTCGCTATCTGGTCAACATCTAAGTTGATTGGTGTAGTTGATGATGACGATTGCACATAGGTATATGAACTGCTGTTGAATATATCATCATCTACTTCAGCACTAACAAATGATTTTAAATTACTTAGCAAAGTAAAATCATCCTCTTCACAGTTCCTCCCCTCAAAACTTTGATCCGCTAATCCATTAACAATTTGGGTTTTTATAGCGCTAACAAATTGTGTCACTGTAGGGTTCTTATTCGAACCACAAGCACTTCTAATTCCACCAAACAAATTCTCTAATGCATCTTGATTTAGTGTCCGTTGTTTTAAATATTTTACCCCTACTGAATTTAAGTAATTCCATATGCCTTGCATTGCTTTCAGTGTAAACAACCATCCCTCCTGTGATGGTGGCTGCCAAGGACGAAGATTTAAAATATCATAAGGTTTCCTAATATAACGCCACTGATTTACTTTGCCAATACACTCTTCCCAAAATTGTATGTGGCCAGAACTGAGAGAACATCTACCAAGAAAACGAAAAATTTAAAAAGATTCAATAATTAATTTTTTTAATGAGATACCTGTATGGTTTTCCATCTGGAGGTGTTTTATTGCTTCCATTTAAGCTGTCAAACATAGCGTCTATTTAATGTAGAAATGTAGCTGTGGCTAATGCTCTTAACGGCAAAATACCTGAAAATTTTGTAAATTGTTGTATTAAATTTTACTTATACTTTTGTATCAATTACCCAGGCGTACTAAATTATAAATGTAACAGGACACTGAACGACTCAATGTTTGGGTAGCCACTTTTATTTTCATTGCCGATTGCCCTAAAGGTGATAAATAATTATCTTTCAATTTATGGAGACTTCTAAATATCAGAGGATTGCTTTTATCCTCTTCATAAGCAGCTATAATATCGGCCCATTTTGCCTCCATATTCTGCATACTATTTTACAGTGTTGCTACTGGAAGTAAAATACTATGTTTGCGAAACAGGTTTCTCGTGCATTTCATAAGGCGGGGAACATCAAATAGAGTGTATATTTTGTGATTATTTACATTTACAAACGGTTCATTAGCTGTTGCACCCATATTTTTTATTGCTTTGACATGAACAGTTGCCATGTCACAAACTGTTGCAATAACAGGAATTTTGGCCTCATACATTGCATTTATTACTTCTTTCAGGAGTAGTTCAATTGTTGTTGAAGAAGCACCATTACATGTAAAATAATATGCAATGGGTTGTTTCCAAGATTTTAAAATACCCTGTGCAAGAAAAACAAGCGCGTATCTGGCCAAATGTTCTGTCCTTTTCCCTACACCAAGATCTTCAACTCCCTCAATTCTGTCGTTTGTGGTACTGTATTGAATATGTTCTCGTATTGCCATTTCATCAAATGCAATGATGCAAGTACGATCATACTCATCATAACTTTTCAGGCAATCTCCTAAATGCTGCAACATATGTTTATTAATCCCTACTTCAAAGAGAATTCTTTTCAGCAGTCGAAGTAGAGTATCCCTCGAAGGCAGAGCTGTTATGCGTCGAAGTAATGCATAACATTTTGGGCTTCGTTTATACAATGCCAATCCCATTACTTTTTCATCTACAGTCCATCGTCTGCCATGAGGTAACCTTTTCGCACAACGTAGCTGACCAATCATGAACATCGCAGTGGTTGATGAAAGATTTTTAAAAATATTATTGATTGCAACTTCGCTCTGGTCATTCAATAAATTTGCAATCACCCTACCACGTGCTGTACATTTTTGCTTTAATTTTCTTAACTGCTTTTTTCTATTCTTTAGAAGTACAGCTAGTGATCTATTGTTCAGATATCTACACCTTAGGTTGTCCATATTTTTCTAAAGGATCCTCTACCTCTCAATTGTGCCGCTTCTGATTGTGAGTCAGAGCTTGCGACAATCTTGGTATACTGATGTGTATGTTTTTCTTCGACTACCAATGGTTTGTGATTAGAGCAACTTTGTTGATCATGAGTGGGTAATTTTTCTTGAACAGTCTGAAAACAAAATTAATAAATAGAGTGGAATGGATACGTTTATAAAATAACTTACAGCAGAAGCAGATACTAAGTTGGCTGGTATCGTTGGTACAGCATCCTGTCTAAGTCTTAGAGGTAATGTGTATGGGATAAAACTGTCTTCAGTAAAGTGTTTATCACAAATTCTTACATAGCCAGAAAGAATTCCCATACATTGTTGCCACTTATTGGATCTGTGCATAAAAACGATCAAGATATATACATATTGCTGATAAACAAGAAATCGGTGAATTACTATCAGTACACAAATATTAACACTTCGTCTGTAAACCTGTCTACCTGTTAAAATTTCTTCATTTATTTAACAAAAACTATATGAAACAATTTAATTTACGAAAATTTTACGAATGATCCTTCAAAATAAATGTTTCGTGCAGTAGCATAAATTTTTTCAGAATTGTTTGAGTGCATTAAGGGGAGGTGCATGAGTAAATTTTTCAAAAAATTGATTTTTTTATTATTTCATTTTCTTGTTATTTGTTTGTAATTCAAAAAATATTGTGTATAAATTTCATGTAGAAATTCGCAATATTGAAGAAGTTATGGGGTCTGCAAAAGACGGCAGAAGGTCAAGCGGGCCGTCGATTGGATCGGCTTCGATCTACCGTTTGTACTTTTTCAAAAATCGATTTTAACTTCTTTTTTTCTTATGTTCGAAGTAAGTAGAATATTGTGTGAAAATTTCATGTTGAAATTCCGCAATCGCTACAATTATACGGAGAATTTAGCGAAAGATCGTGCAGCGTCCCAACGGCCGAGCGCGTTTTCTTTACCCACTTTTCGAACGTGATTATCTGGAAACATAGTTTTAAAAGTCGGTGCCAGATGTATCTCGAACAGCTCGTCCGATTTTGTCCAAATTTGGACACAATATTCTTCGATAGTTTTTCTCGTTCGCTACGTAGGGGTTTTTCATTTGAATGAGCCATCATTGCCTTTTATGCAACAAAAATCGTCGGAAATTGCGAACGAAAAGCGAATGTTAAATTAAAGTGGTCGCAATTACGTCAAAAAACGAAAATTTCAGAAATAATTCCTTTCTATATTATATTTCAAGAATCCGTTGCGTTTTCACGTTTCGGATAAACCGACTGCCCGGAATCCTTGGCACCACAAGCCATGTCAATGAACAACACGTCTGATGCTGACCACAATAACGGCGCCTCCAGTTAATGAATTTATTTAAAAAAATCATAAACATACTTCAATGCACGATGGAACAAAAGTAAACCTGGACGACGGGCAAGCGACGAAGTAGTGTCGGCAGACGGATTGCAAGCGATATTGAAGCTTATGCACATTTATCCTACACAGGCAAATATTTCTTCTAAACAAGCCTGAAATTCGTACAGTTTACGGCGTATCGTCCAAGTTTAGTTTTGTCCCATTGTACATATTTTCTAATAAAAGAACCCTGGATCCAGTCGAAAATTTGTTTTTGAGATAATAATTTCCGAAGTTTACCTGTTTTTCCCGCTCTTTACTCAGATATTTCCCCTTAAAGGGGCGAAAAGACAGGACCCGAAGGACCTCGTTTACAGATGGAAGGTGCGGAAGAAACGTTTACAGGCGAAGTGTTAAATCTGATAGGTCTGTTCTATAGACAGAATCTATTACAAAACAATAAATAAACAACTTCCTTTACACCTAACCATTAGAAAGATTTAAAACGGTCAGAAATATGGGGGACCAAACATTATACAATAATGCGTACCTACCTCTCGTTGTCGAGGAAAACAAAACATCTTTTTCACATCGCTTTCTGAACATCCACATACAATACACAACACCATTTTTAAAAAGAATCTGAAATCTGCACAAACTACACCGTCTAATTAAAATTAATAAAATATTTTTGAAAGTACCAGAATATATTTGAATCAATTTGAATAAAATCAGTTTGTAAACAATAAATGATACCATGGCAACGACATTCAATGACACATAACAATAACACATGTGACACACGAACTTCAACGAAGTTATTTCCGAAAATATCCGAAATAGGTGATGTAAGCGCCTCTATAGTAATTTTATGAATAGCGTAATAGAGATATAACTATTGCAAATTGGCATATATTAGAAGGCAATAAAAGATGGGTCTAATAATTATATAAAGTGCTACGCACAGAACACTAACTATAAGAAATGAAAGCCCCCATGTTAAATCTTGGCAACGAAATCACAGCGCTCCCTGGCAGGAGAGTGGCAAAATAAACACAAAGGCGCTAAATTTTAAAATTATATGGCGGTAAATTTTGAAATTACATACTCCTCATTCTACATTTATCCTCACTTTAAAATCAAAATCAATTTGACCCTACCAAACATGTAAACGTTATGCATTTACATTGATAGAGTTAAATTAACGAAACTTGGCTAGATAACACACTGATAATACATTTTTAGACAATAAAGGTTTTTATTGTTAAATAAATAAATACATTTTACAAAACATAATCATAAAAATATAAAATAAATTAAACATAGAAAACAGATAAATATTCTGTACAATATAATAAATGAAATAAATACATAGTGCACCATCAATAAAAATAACAAAAAACAAGAATAAATATATAAATAAACAAAACAAAATTATTTGTTCTTCAACTTCTTCATCTTGCGAGAGTGTCCATCAGATACAGCTTTTTGCCTGTGCTTGCAAAATTTATAGACTAGAAAAGAGGCACTTTTCTAAAATTAAATTATCGCAGTTGCGCTGTGTGCAATTATGGTCTTGAAAATCGTTACCAAAATGGCTTATTACCTCATTATTTTGTAAATGTGAAGAGATACTTTGTTCCAAGCATCCACAAGTTGTGGATGTTTACAGGTTATAGCATGAACAGGAAGGTTCTTCTTTTTCTGGTAAAGTAAACAGAGCATTGTCTGTACTTACCTTACTATTCTCGTCTGGAAAAGGAAGATCTTCTAATAATGCAGTATGGGCCCCAACTTTCAATTGGTCTTTCCCCTCATTTACAAAATCTGAATCTACAAAACGATCCTCATGCCAGAATTTTTAATTTCGAGAAGACTCTACGTTGCAAATCATTTTCCACAGATCATGGCAGTATGGATCTGCGAGGAAGCTGAAGAGATACTTTTTAACAAAGCCTTCGGACACTTTGCTCTAATACCAGTTGCGCAGCCTGAATACTTGCAACAATCCTTCTTAAAACTTGTATATTAAAGTTAACAACTTTCACCAAGCAATCAACCAGCACAAGCAAAAAGCGTTATCTGATGTGTCTTCGACTGCAGGCTACGGCCCTAAAAAAGAAAAGAACATTACAACACAGTAGTATCTGTAGTCAGGTTGTGTTTGGGTGGTCAGAAACAGCCTAGTTCAGGGTGAGAACTCTGAAGACAACAGCGTTAAAATAAAAAAATTATAACTAAGTAGTAAGTCATTATGTAGGAGCTTCTCCAAATGATGTAGGATAGTCGATTATTTAAATGTCAGCAACACTTTTTACAAATAACAATTTAGTATTTAATTAACGAGATACAAACAGTACATTACAATACAATACATTCATTCACCCCGACTCCCCCACAACTCCCCTCCCTCCTCCCCACCCTCGCACGCGCACCTCACCCACGGTAGCCCTCTATCTGGCGGGAAATTCAAATTTAAAAATATATATACTACAGATTCGGCCGTCCTGACCTTTGATTGTCCTCAATGAAATGACTATACAGTGAGGCCATTGTTATATAACAATATTAGTTACATTACAGACAATAACAAGAAACTGACTAACAATAAGTAAATTGCCTAAGAATAAATATGCGCACCTTAAAATATTAGTTCCGTGAACCGGAACTACTCCAAATACATATAAGTTTATTATCGGCATAACACATTCTTTAAATAAATAATTATACTAGTATTGGTTACAATACATCTTACGATTCATTCAGCTTTATGCCATAACTTCATTCGCGCTGCAGCAGCTACACCTTCATATGGTATTTGAGTAAGCTGGAAATCTGGTATATCTTTAACAACATATCGGTCATTATCAAGTTTCGCTGTTATTACATATGGATCTTTATATTTTGGTAAAAGTTTTTATTCACTCCTGCTGTTACGTCGGTGTTTACGATCATGACATAATCTCCTATGTTGTATAACCGTGCTGCCTTATGCTTCTTATCAAAATATGCTTTGTTATATTCTTGCCCTTTTACGATTTTCTTACTGGCCCTCTCACGAACTGTTTCTAAATCTCTTGTTTCTGCCAGATCTTGTTCTTCCAAAAATATCCGTAAATTGTCCTGAATTTGTCCTTTCTCATGCATACCAAACAGCAACATACTAGGACTGATTCCTGTTGATCGATTTATAGTATTTGTTGAGGAATGGACGTCCATAATTCGTGCACCTTCTACGTTGAACGTCGCTCTCCTGTTTCCACCACCCACGGCTTGTAGGACCGTATAGATCAAGATTGCTAATTTGTTCGGTGGCGATTAGTGATGAAAGGAACGCGTGAAGTATCAAATTTATTACACTTTATTGTACAATCTAACACTACTGATACCCGTAACTAACAAGATAATTTAAAATAGCGGCGATAACTTACAAATTTCACGAGACTGAGCACTGAAATGTTTACTTGATGTGCCAGAACTGACGTTTATTCCCAAAAAAGGAGGCTTTATAACCTTATGCGAAGATTTCACTAATTATGACAATGGCGTGGAATTCCCTGTAATCTGTCGATAAAATTGAATTCGAAAGTTTACTTGCAATAAATATAAGAAAGCTCAAATCAACTCATTAGTATAATGGGGCGCCATACACAGCTTAAAGACAATTACTGACTTGATGGATAACTATTCTAAACTAACCCGATACACATTCATAATAATAAACCGTTATTAAGAATTCGGGTTAGGCCCGAACATGTCGGCCGCCTTGAAAGACCTACCTTTCAAAATAGATGAAAATGAGAGAAATTTACAGACTACAAATACATATTAAGATGATATTTACAAACGGTGCATTGCTTAATCTAGAGGTAAAACACATACCTTCATCACTGGTCTTTTAATTAACTCACTTTTAACTCGCACTGTAACAGTTCGAATTACACCATCGTGTCCGGGATGAACTTGCGTAATTCGTCCAATAGCCCATCGTAGAGGTGGTAGATTGTCTTCCTTTCACCATGATGACCAATTTCCCTATTGCAACTTTTCCGGGTCCAGCGGATCTCCATTTTGCGCGTTGTTGTAGATGACTTAAGTACTCTTTGTACCACCTTGTCCAAAAGTGCTGCTTAAGTCGCTCCACGTGTTGCCAATGAGATAAGCGATTCATATTTAAGTGTAATAGATTAGGTTCTGGTAATGCTGTGAGGCAGTCTCCAATAAGAAAGTGACTTGGTGTTAGGGCGTCGGAATGGTTGGGATCATTGGAAAGAGGTACTAAGGGACGGGAGTTAAGGATCGCTTCTATTTGTACAAGAAGTGTTTGCAATTGCTCTAATGTCAGACAAGCGTTGCCGGCTACCCGGCGTAAGTGGTGCTTAGTCGACTTGACCGCTGCTTCCCATACTCCTCCAAAGTGTGGGCTTCTTGGTGGAATGAAGTGCCATTCGATGTTATCGTCCGTTAGATATTTAGATAAATGATTGCTGGATAACTCGGATTTAACTTTAGAACATAATTTTTTCATCTCATTATTAGCTCCTACAAAATTGGTTCCGTTGTCTGAATATAATCTTGAGATCTTCCCTCTTCCACCCACGAATCTCTCGAGTGCGCTGATAAAAGCTTCACTACTTAAATCGCTAACGGTTTCGATGTGTATGGCCTTCGTTGACAGACAAATGAATATGGCTACATACATTTTGTTTGCTTTGCTGTTTCGGCGTCTACTTTCACGTACATTGAACGGACCGCAGAAATCGACGCCACTATTTGCAAAGGGTCGTGCGTGCCCTACTCGCACGCACGGTAAATCACCCATTTTATAAGATTCAGTTCGCGGATTTGCCTTAAAACAGGTGATACATTTTCTTAGGATATTTTTTGTTAAATTTCGCAGATTCAAAGGCCAATATTCACTGAGAATCGCTGCCATGGTGCCTTGAACACCTGTATGAAGGTGTTTTTATGAAAATAGTTGACCACTAAATAAATAAATGCGTGCCTGGCAGGCAGTATAATTGGATATTTATGGGTGTAAGGTAAGTTTGAGTTCTTAAGACGACCACCCACTCTGATGATGCCATCACTATCTACAAATGGACTTACGCTCAGTATTTTGCTGTTTGATGCAACGAAACCCATTTCCGTTAGGTTTTTAAGATCTACAGGAAATTCCTGGGCTTGTACTATTTTCACCAACCTTGTTGACGCTGATTTTAGCTCTAATACTGTTAAATTACCAGTAACTATTAGATTTCTATTCTTAGCCATGCGTGCCCTAACATTATTGACGAATCTCATACAATAACTTGTAACACTAATGATTTTGCTCATAGATGAATATTTTGAAAATATTTCAGAAGTTGTGGTCCCAAGAGTTATATGAGATAATATGATCCTTTCTTCAGGTAGTGGTTCTTCTATATTAATTTTGCGTGCGCTTGATATTTGTGGTTCTAAGTCTTTGAGTAACCAATGTGGGCCTTGCCACCATAGATTTGAATTAGATAACTCAGCTGGGGTGCAACCACGGGAGAGGATATCTGCTGGGTTATCTCCCGAGCGTACATGATACCATTGATCGGAGTTTGTTAGTTCTTGAATTTCGCTGACTCTGTTGGGTACAAAGGTTTTCCACTGTCTTGTTTTCGATTTTATCCAAGCTAAGGTAACAGTAGAATCTGTCCAGAAGTAGGCATTATTAAATTCTATATTGATTGTACTCGTAACCTTTTCTACGAGTCGTGCTAAAAGCAGTGCTCCGCATAGTTCTAGCCTTGGTATTGTTACTGCTCTTATTGGGGCTACCCTTGACTTGGCGCACAGTAAATTTGAATATGTAGTTCCATCGTGCATAATACACCTTATATATATGCAAGCACCGTATGCAATTTGACTTGCGTCGCTGAAACCATGTAGTTCGATTAAAACGTACTTATCTGAAGGAATAACCTTTCGCGGTATTACAATGTGATTTATCATACTCAATTGAATTTTATATTTACAAAATGCGGTATGAATACTAGCCGGTAATGACTCATCCCAGTCTAACCTTGATTTCCACAGTGTTTGCATGAATAGCTTACTAACGATTATAACAGGGCCCAATAGTCCTAAGGGGTCAAACAGCTGAGAGATTATTGAAAGGACGACTCGTTTCGTAATCCTAGAGGGTAATGGTTGCTCCTTCAAATGATAGAACAGCTTGTCTTCGCCTGTGCTCCATGAAGGTCCTAATGTTTTTAATACATCAATCATATCTATTTTTTGAAAACCTTCATTGCAAATGTCAACATTAGTCTCTTTAAACACATCGGGACAATTTGAGTGCCACTTTCTCAATTCGAATCCACCTCGTTGGAGAAGAGCGATGCATTGATTTACAATGTTTCTACCTTCATCTATGGAATTAGATCCAGTTATCAAATCATCGACATAAAAATCTCGCATCGCGATTGTTGAGCCTAGGGGAAACTCTTCACCTTCATCATGTGCCAATTGTTGCAGAACACGGGTTGCTAAGAATGATGCAGCCGAAGTGCCATATGTCACCGTACAGAGGTTATAAGCCTTTACCTTTTCTTGCGTATTGGATCTCCACAGGATGCGCTGAAAGTTGGTGTCTGCTTCATCTACTAGTATTTGCCGATACATTTTGGCGATGTCAGCTGTCAAGGCAATTTGCGGCGTACGAAAACGAACAATAATAGAGAATAAATCTTGTTGTATTGTGGGTCCAACCAATAGACAATCATTCAACGATACGCCGGTTGAAGTTTTACAGGATCCATCAAACACAACTCGTAGTTTGGTGGTAGTGCTATCAATTTTCTCGACAGCATAATGCGGTAAATAAAATGATATTGATGGATCTTCAAAGAACTCACCCAGATTGATTTGCTTCATATGACCTAGCTCCTCGCATTCACGTAGAAACTCTGAATAAACACACTTTAATTCTGGATTTTTGCTCAATCGCTTTTCTAGGCTGTAAAATCGTTTGAGAGCTATATTGTATGATTCGCCTAACTGTAGGCTAGTTTCTTTGAATGGGAGTCTAACTACAAAGCGACCGTTCTCGTTTCGTTTAAAGTGATTGAGAAAATGATTTTCGCATGCTAATTCTTCTCGAGTGTGAGTACGTTTTTGAATAGCTTCCTCAAAGTTCCAGAATGATTCTAGATTTTTATCTAACGTTTCATTTGTTAGTAAATTGCAAATTGTAGGTGAGCTGACCGCAACACTAAGTGAAATTGTTCCGGCAAGAACCCAACCGAAGTGAGTTTTTTGGATCCACGGCTGCGTTGCTGTAGCCTTGATTTGGCCAACACACATAAGTTTCCAGAACAGTCGACGCCGATTAGCATGTCAATATTTCTTGGGATATTAAAATCGGGATCGGCAAGCTTAATATTTTTGGAATTTCAAATATTGATTTGTCTATGCTGTGTGTTGGAAGCTTGCTAGTGATTTTATCTATCACTAAACATTTGATATTAGTCTGAAAGGCGTTGATTTTGGAACTGATTTTTACATTTGTTACTTTGTTTATGTAAGTTGAGGCTTGATTTATTTCTGTTACGGGTATAGAAAATGGATCTTGCTTGATTCCTAATCTATCCGCAAGTGATTTTAGGATGAAGTTTGATTGAGAGCCTGAATCAAATAGGGCTCTGCACTCGTGAGATTTGCCCTTTATATCATTGATGAGAATGACAGCTGTTGATAGTAACACCTCTGTGTGATTTGTGGCATAATTGCTGATAGTGGCAGTGATATTTTCATCTTGATTTGATCGTTTCGATTGCGTTATATGTAATAGCGTGTTATGCTTCTTTTGCAGAGTTTACATAAACTACTTGTACATACACTACTGCGGTGGCCCGGTTTGAGACAATTTAAACATAAGTTCTTAGATTTAGCATTATCTAACCTCTCCTCAACTGATAGCTTGATAAATTTGTTACGGTTATAAATTAAATGTTTATTTCAACAAATGGGGCACGATATGCTTGAAGTTACAAGATGTATGGAACCTTTGATGAATTTGCCCTTGCTGTGGCTGTTTGTGTAACACTTCTAAGGTCTGACACTTTCTATTTAAAAATGTTACGATTTCTTTT
Source organism: Chrysina gloriosa (assembly GCA_038088585.1). NCBI lineage: Eukaryota > Metazoa > Arthropoda > Insecta > Coleoptera > Scarabaeidae > Chrysina > Chrysina gloriosa. Next base: position 22,889 of record JAYRCI010000060.1, on the reverse strand, counting down.
AGAGTTGGTATGGCCGACGGGTCAGTTAAGGTACCTTCCCATTCTCTATTCGTTTATTGACGTCTATTGAATCTAAGCGCTGTGTGATAAATGAACAAAAGCTGATCATCCCATGCGTCCACTGGCCTATTAAGAGATTTCAGGGCACGTGTGTGTTTCAAAATACCGTCTAGCATAGCACGAAGTTCTATATAGTTTTCTTTATTCATATGTGGCAGTTCAAAAATTTCTTTGATGTGTTGTTGTATTATAATCCGTTTGTTGTCATTTGAACATGTCCCAGGCTATTTGATAATTTTCATTGCAAACGGATAGCGAAGCACCGTAGCAGCATCTCCGGTTAATGCAGATTTTAAATAGTGAAACTTTTGTATATCTGGCAGCGATGGGTCAGAATGAATTAGTGAGTTAAACGTATCAAAAAACGTCAGCCACTCTTCGTATAATCCAGAAAATGTGGGCAAGTTGATTGTTGGCAATTTTATGTTCGAGCTTGTTGACTGCGTTACAGAATTGCTCAAGTGATTATTTAAATTATTTCCAGATGGTTTAGTTTCTAATTGTTCTATGCGAGATCGAATCAGACTTAATACTTCGAAGTATTTATTTTCAAATTGGGAAAGCTCGTTTTCTTGAAATTCTGAATTTTCTAGCGATTCTATTACTAATCTGATATTTTACTTTGCCGTACCTTCAGATCATTTATATTTACATTCTCTTGCGCTATGTGTGTAAGGGTTCTGGTTAAATTACCCTTATCTCGTGTATAATTTCTTCAAAACTGCTTCCGACATTGTTAGAGCAAATGCAGGAAGAACAAATTAAAGGAAATGAATGGATTTATTGGAGACTTACCTTTTGTTCGATGATAAATCCTTAATTCTCGTGAAGATTACTGAGGAGTCGTCGCTGCTATCCGGCTCGAAGGACCAAAAATATGTTGAGGAATGGACGTCCAAAATTCGTGCACCTTCTACGTTGAACGTCGCTCTCCTGTTTCCACCATCCACGGCTTGTAGGACCGTATAGATCAAGATTGCTAATTTGTTCGGTGGCGATTAGTGATGAAAGGAACGCGTGAAGTATCAAATTTATTACACTTTATTGTACAATCTAACACTACTGATACGCGTAACTAACAAGATAATTTAAAATAGCGGCGATAGCTTACAAATTTCACGAAACTGAGCACTGAAATGTTGACTTGATGTGTCAGAACTGACGTTTATTCCCAAAAAAGGAGGCTTTATAACCTTATGCGGAGATTTCACTAATTATGACAATGGGGTGAAATTCCATGTAATCTGTCGTTAACATTGAATTCGAAAGTTTACTTGCAATAAATATAAGAAAGCTCAAATCAACTCATTAGTATAATGGGCGCCATACCCAGCTTAAAGACAATTACTGACTTGATGGATAACTATTATAAACTAACCCGATACACATTCATAATAATAAACCGTTATTAAGAATTTGGGTTAGGCCCGAACAGTATTATTGATGCAGAACTCAATCTGATGTAACTCCTCATCCCATTTAGCTATGTCCGGTGATAATTTAGAACACATATCCTTTATCATTTTGTTAATGACCTCAATCTGACCGTTCGCTTGTGGCATTCCAGTTGCAATCAAAGTATGGTCGATGCTACAGCCTTCCAAAAACTATTTAAACTCGGTTGAAGTAAAACATGCACCTCTATCTCAAATAATCCTTAAGGTTCTGCTGTAATATGTAAAATATTGTTTCAAACATTTTATAACTTCCTTCGAATCTGTTCTCACACATGGATATATCTTAACGAACTCAGTAAAAGAATCTACGACTGCGAATATATGCTTGTGTTTAAATCGAGTTCTTTCCAGCGATCCAAATGGATCAATCTGCACTACCCGAAAAGGTAAGTTCCCTTTAGGAAGATTATTCAAAAATCTGATAGCTATCTTATGGTTCCACTGATAGCTCTCCACTTTACCGCCTAATTCACAACTTCCTACTTTTATTTTTAATAATTTAATATCTTAATTTAACTCTACAATAGAATCTTACACAATCTTACGTCTCTCATCGCTCTCACCACTCCACAGCACCACTCAACCAGTCCAGAGGGCACCACTCCTACTGCTCCCACTCTCACTAACTTTCTATCACTAAAATAACTAGGTATTATATGTTTACACTACCAACTCTTACATAACAAAATATCTATATATAGATATGCTCACAAATCCTTCTTTCTTTCCACTTACAGCTGAAAAAGCGATACATTTCAAGCAGTTCGATATATGAGTCTTTACCTTCTCAGTTAAATTCGGAAACCAGTTGTAATGTATATTACCTACCTGTTAATATATATAAAAAACAACTTGACGTTATAATAATTTCTGTATTTTCTGTTTGTAAAGAAATAAAAATATTTATATTTAAGAAAGACAAGGTGTCTTAGTAGTAAAAGGGTTACATCACAAATTTGGCGACGAGGATAATGGTATTGAACTCGTTATCTCGTGAGACGATAAAATATAGAACGTCAGACGTACAACGGGAAGGAAAATGGCGGAACAACCAACTACTGTACTTCGCGGTACAATCGGTTCTATTTCGGAATTTAAACCCGAAGAAGACTGGACCACATGGCAAGAGCGATTACAGCAGTATTTAGCAGCAAATTATGTCGAAGATGACAGGAAAGTGGCTGTATTATTAACTCTTACAGGTGAGCTAGCTTATAAAACCGTAAGAGATTTATGCGACCCTATTTTACCTAAAGAGAAGACATATAAAGAGTTATACACTTTGTTAAAAAAACAATTTTCAAAAAGGGTATCTGTGTTTAAAGAACGAATTGAATTTTATGAATTAAAACAAGCAGAAAATGAAACAGTACGACAATGATTTGTAAGCATTAAAAACAAAGCAAGTGCATGTAAATTTGGAAATAATTTAGGTAGTGTTTTGAAGGATAGATTTGTTGCTGGATTAAGAAAAGGACCAATTTTGGATAGGGTATGTGAAGAAGAACATACGAAGACTGTAGAACAACTGTTAGAAACAGCTTTAAATAAAGAAGCAGCAATGGTTTCCTCATCAATGCAAGTTCCAACCCCAGTTAATCGTGTAGCACTCCAAAGAGGCTTCAAAGGCGGTAGTAGGAGGGAAGAGAGTAAGTTGAGACCGAGCACAGAGAAACTGGAAAAGAAAACATGTACTAAGCTTAAGTGTAAGAGTTGTGGTAAGAGTAATCATAATTTTGCCAAGTGTAGATATAAAGGTTATAAATTTAAAGTGTGTAAACTGATAGGTCATTTAGCTATAGTTTGTCCTAAGCGAGAAAATCACTTTGTTGAGGCTCAAAGTGATAATGACACATTTGATTTCATAGAAATGCACTATGTCCACAATAATTACATTAAACCTACATTAGTTGAATTTATAATAAATAGACAACCTTTGTTAATGGAAGTCGATTCTGGAGCAGGCATTTCAGTAATTCCAGAAAACGTTTTTAAAGAAAAATTCAAAGATTGTAAGATAAACGATACTACTGTTATTTGTTTATTAGAAAAATACTCCAATTTATTTAGTGGAGAACTAGGTTGTTATAAATACGAGAAACTTGAATTAAAAGTCCAATCAGGGGCAAGACCTATATTTTACAAACCTAGACCAGTACCATTCTTATTAAAAGAAAAAATAAATAAAGAGTTGGATGAATTGGAACGTAAACGCGTTATTTCTTTAATTGACAATTCTGATTGGGGTACACTTCTGGTACCTGTAATTAAAGAAAATGGTGGTATTCGACTTTGTGCTGATTATAAAATCACAGTTAATAAGTTTATTGAAGATGTTAAACATCCACTTCCTCGAATAGAGGAACTTTTTGCAGCATTGCAAGGAGGAGAATATTTTACAAAATTAGACTTTTCAAATGCATACAATCAATTAGAGTTATACGAGAATACAAAACATTTATTAGCATAGAATACTCACCGTGGTATATACAAATTAAATAGATTACCATATGGTACCAAACCAGCCTGCCCTATTTTCCAAAAAATTGTAGAAAAAACACTGCAGGGAACAAAAGGCGCTATACATTTTTTGGATGATATCGTGGTAACTGGGAGAAATAAAGATGAACATTTAAAAAACTTAAGAGATGTTTTTACTAAGCTTTCTAGTGCAGGATTTCGCCTTGACCTTAAAAAATGTAGATTTTTAATCGCGAATTAAATATTTAGGCCATGTTATTGATAAAGAAGGTTTACACAAAGATCCTGAAAAGATAAGGGCAACTGTCCTCAACCGACACGAGTGATTGAAGTGAAAGCCTATATAGGTATGATAAATTATTATGGGAAATTCATGTCGAATTTGTCAACATTATTAGAACCTCTTTATAAATTATTAAGGAAAGATTCCGTTTTCGAATGGACAGAAAGGTGTAATAAGCCGTTTCTCAAATCAAAAGAAATTATATCATCTGATCAGTGTTTAACACATTTTGACCCAAATATTCCGCTAAAGTTAGTATGTGACGCTTCTCAAGTAGGTATAGGTGCAGTTTCACTTCAGGTCTTTCCTGATGGTACACAACGACCTATAAGCTTTGCTTCTAGAATTTTAAACAAAAGCGAAATTAAATATTCCGTAATACATAAAGAAGCACTAGCTATATGTTGGGGAGTTAAAAAGTATTATCAATACTTAATGGAAAATAAATTCATGTTATGCGCTGATCATAAACCATTAATAGCCTTATTTGGCGAAGCTAAGGGCATACCGCAGATGGCAGCGGGTAGGCTTCAGCGTTGGGCATTATTCCTTAGCGGTTTTGATTATTCTTTTAAATATATTAAGGGTATTGAGAATGCTGGTGCGGATGGATTATCTAGATTACCTGTTAAATCTATGGAATCTCCGGAAAGTGAATATGATTATTCTAATTTTTTAATAGAGGATCGAGTTCCTATCAGTGTTGATAATATCAGAAAGGAAACAAGAAAAGACATTATATTGAGTAAAATTTACAGATATGTGAGACATGGATGGACCGAGGCAACGATTGATGATAATCTTAGACCTTATTTTAATAGAAAGATGGAGTTAAGCATTGATAACGGAATATTATCGTGTTATCGTACCATTCAAATTTAGAAGGCAATTGTTAAACGAGGTTCACGGTTCTCACAATGGAATAGTCCGTATGAAAGCTTTAGCTAGACAATACTCTTGGTGGTCTCATTTAGACAGGGAAATTGAACACTATGTAAAAGTGTTGCGATGCTTGTATGACTAATTCAAAGACACCTAATAAAGCGGTATTGATCAAATTTCCTGAAGGTAAACATGTTTTTGATAGGATACACATAGATTTTTTGGGACCTTTTCATGGGAAAACTTACCTAATTGTAATAGATTCTTTTTCAAAATGGCCGGAAGTATATGAAATGCCGAAAACAGACAGTTTAACGCCAATTGATAGATTAAGGGACTGTTTTCCACGATTTGGGTTACCTAACATTATTATTTCGGATAATGGTCTGCAATTAGTATCGCAGGAATTTCAACATTTTTGTAAACAAAATGGAATTACACATGTAACTACTGCATCATATCATCCGTCCACAAATGGCGCAGCCGAAAATTATGTTAAGTTATTTAAAAACTCATTAAATAAGCTACTAAATGGCAAATCCAAACAGTTACAAATGGCCACATTAGTAAGTAAATTTTTATTTTCATATCGAAACACGCCACACTCAGTGACAGGGGAAACTCCATCACAATTAATGTTTTCCCGTAAAATTAAAACTAGACTAGACTTTTTAACAAAAAATGTGGTACAAAAGGCTATGGAAAATCAAATTAGGTGTCATCATGGCGACAGATTCTCCAATTTTACAAAAGGGGAGACCGTTTATGTTAAAGATTTTAGGCAGTTACCTAAAGGCAGGTGGACAAAGGTGATAATCACACAACGTCTGGGGAAAGAGACATATTTATGTAGACCATTAGATCAAAATATAGAATGGAAAAGACATTTGGATCAGTTAGTCAAAGTAGGGAAATTTTATAATGGTTCTCTAGAGCTATTAAATGAGAAAAAGAATGTGGATAATAGATCCGAATTGCCAAATGATATTTTAACTGAAACGGGGAATCCAATTGCAAAATCAAACGTTACAAATCACGTTGAGCCAAATATTGATAGTATACCTAAAACCATTGAAGGTGATTCGATTTTAGTTGATAAGGGTAATCTGACTGAAGGAAATAATGTACAAGTGCCTACTTCAAATTTAAATAGTAGACCCCGTAGACAGATAAAACTACCCGATCGTCTTAATTTGTAATTTTGTTTAAGACTTGGAAGGGAGGACTGTAATGTATGTTACCTAGTAATATATATAAAAAACAACTTGACGTTATAGTAATTTCTATATTTTCTGTTTGTAAAGAAATAAAAATATTTATATTTAAGAAAGACAAGGTGTTTTAGTAGTAAAAGGGTTACTACATCACACCAGTAAGTACGCGTAATCAGTTCTACCGTTTTATTTATACCTGTATGTCCAAAATCGTCGTGGTACATATGCATCACACTGTATTCCATAGAGTTGGGTACATAAAATAAAGATTTTCCACTCTGCTTTCTATAAACCAGACCGTTCCGTAATTCAAACAGTTTACTTTCAGTACCTTGAACTGATTCTTTTAATTTTTCTATTTTCGGATCGAGATTTTGCTTAATGCTTAAATTTCTTTCAAATGTATTATCTTCCAATATCAAAATAGAATTTCTACTTAAACAATCCACATGAGTCATTCGTTTTGCCGGTCTATGTGCAATCGTGTAGTTGTAATTTTGTAATTCTAAAGACCAACGCAGAATTCGAGGATTCACTTCCTTTTTCTACAAAGCCAATTTAATACTATTGCAATCAGTTATAATATTAAAGACTAACCCCTGTAAATAGATTCTAAAACGTTTTAATGCGTAAACAATACTCAACATCTCTAATTCGTAACTATGCAATTTACATTCATAAGCGCTTGTTCTTTTGGAAAAAATATGCAACAGGGTGAAATGTGCTATTAGCTTGTCGCTGAATTAAAATAATAATAATAATAATAATAATAATTTATTATCCAACAGCAGCAACAGCTGCTAATTACAGGATAATTTTTACAATAAAAAACAAACTTAATCATAGTAATAGAAAACCAAAAATAATAATAATAATAATAAAAGATTTCTTAGTGAAATGTTAAACAAATCAATTTCATCGCAAAATCTATTAACATTTACACACATTGACAAGACTGGTGAGCGCGAGTGGTGAGTGGTAGCGGTAATTGATATATAAAAAAACATGCATGCCTAACACAACCTAGGAACATGAAAACTAAATTGCTGCAACAATTCAGGAGCATAAAGAAAGTTGTTAATCAATTTATATACAAACACAATCTGTGATATTAACCTACGGTTTTCCAAGGAAATATAATTAAACTGAAATAACAACTGATCATAGGGATAGTTATGTGGCAGAAATGAGTGACTAGTACGATAATAGAGAATCTTCAAAAATTTTCTTTGCACCCTCTCAATCATGTCCGCATACTTCACATAGCATGGATTCCACACTATAGAGCAATATTCGAGTTTTGTTCTAATAAATGCATTGTAAAAGCTAATAAGTGCTTCATTGCTGAGATATTTGGTATTTCTTGTAAGGAACCCAAGCATTCTTAGCGATTGTGTGCAGATATTTTCAACATGTAAATTAAATGTTAGCTTCTCATCAAATGACACACCCAAATCAGTGAAAGACTCACATCTATCCAAAGGTGAATCACAGATATAATATGAAGACATGATAACATGTTGTTTCCTCGTAAAACTCATCACTTTACATTCACTTATATTAAATGGAAGTTCATTCTCAAAACTCTAGCGTTCAAGGTTGGTTAAATCGTTCTGTAAGATTCCACAATCTCCAAAATTTTCAATATGACGAAAAATCTTCAGATCATCAGCATATAATAAGCAGTGCGATGATATACAGTATGTGATGTCATTTACAAAAATAAGGAAAAGCAACGGGCCCAACACTGATCCCTGAGGAACGCCCGACCGAGACAAATATGGATAGGATGTAAAACCATGATATTCAACATAATTAGAACGCCCGGACAAATAGGATTTAAGCAAACGTATCAGATCGTTGGAGATACCAAAAGCATTTAACTTCCGTAGAATTTTAACATGTTGCACTGCATCAAATGCCTTTGAAAAATCAATATAAATTGTATCAACCTGTCCGCGTTCATCCAAGGCACCGGACACAAAACCATGCTGATTAATAGAAAGTCGATTAACGACATGACTATAGATTGGTTTGGCAATCATTATCTCGAAAATTTTTGCAAAGGTACACATCAGAGATATCGGTCTATAGTTTCTTATCTCATTCTTGCTTCCAGATTTAAACACCGGTGTTATTTTCGAGGTCTTCCAGCAAGTAGGAAAGGTTCTATGACGCAATATTAGGTTGTAAATATGAAGCAATGGAAGTCGGAGTACACATTGACAATCCTTAACAATAAAAGTAGGAACAGAATCTGGACCCATCGTCATCGTAGACTTCAAAGAGCCCACAGCCCCCGAAACATCATCCTCGATAAAACTGAACGGTCAGTATGTCAGTATTAAAAAATCTTCACTATTTTCAACACTAACACCGTCAACGAAAACAGATGAAAAGTGCGAGGCAAAAGCATTAGCAATCCGGTCAGGAGATTCAACACGCCTGTCACCATCCATCATAGAACCAGGAATACGTGTCTCATGTCTACGTTCTCTAATGAAAGTCCACAACTTATTCGGATCATTCTGGATCGATTGATCGATATCTGATATATAATTCCTGAAGTCTCTATCAATGCTAGAACTAAGAAGCTTTCTATACTTTTTAAATTTATATCTGTGAACTTCAAGACCTCTAGATCTGTATAATTTCAGGTAATGCCTCTTAACTTTAACCAGTCGACGTGTCTCCAACGAAAACCAAGACGGAAAGGAACTCCTTCCTGATACAGCCACTGGAACGCAACGCCGAAAATAGTCATTTATTATATAATAGAGGTTGTCCCATGCAATATTCACATCATCACAATCCAAAACAGAATTCCAGTTAGTTGTGGAAAACAACTCATCCAGTTGACGAAAGTTGGCACGTTTGAAATTTAATCTCATAATATTAGAGAACTCAAACCTACTATAAGTAAATAGGCTGTAGGTAAAATCGAAAGCAACCGCAGGATGGTGAGGATTCTCTGGTACCAATACAAAATCGGCTTTATCACAATTGTACACGGCATTCCTCGAGCAAAAAATCAAGTCCAGGAGTCTGTCATTTTGATTTTTACAGCTATTAATCTGACTAGCATCATTAGATACTAAAAGGTACGAACGCTATAAGCTTTACCACAGGTAACGTCCTCCAAATCACGGACATTAAAGTCACCCGTAAACCCAAAATCATGCGCAAACAAATCCAACAACTCAAGTCTATCAAATAGATGATCATACATAAAAGCTGGAGTAGATGGAGGTATGTAAGTAGTAATAATATTTATAGGCTTATTGTTAATAATCAATGAAATGCGAAGTACATCTATATTATATTGGAGCAAGTCCACATCAGGATAAATATTAACTGCACGACACAAAAATGCAGATGCTATAGCGATTAGGACACCACCACCGCCACCGCCACCACCACCACCACCACCTCAATGAGAGCAAAATCTTTTATAAACCGTCGAAAATATGAAGCTAAACCTAAGAAACTTTGCACCTCTTTGAAATTTCTAGGCACTGGAACTTCTTTAACAGATTCGATATTTGATTGACACGGTCGAATTCCGTTTTTATTTACGACATATCCTAAAAACCGAATTTCTTCTGAAGAGAATGAACATTTTTCTAACTTTAATTCCAAATGATTATTAACACATAGAACAAATACACTGTTTAAAATCTCTAAATTTTCTTCTACCGTTTCAGTCGCAATTAAAATATCATCTACATAAATACAGATCTTGTTTTGCTCAAATAAATCTTTAAAAAATAAGTTCAGATACCGACTAAAAGTAGCAGGCCTATTTTTTAGCCCAAAAGGCATCTTTACATATTCAAACTGACCTTGTGGTGTTACGAAAGACGTGTACTTTACCGACTCCGGATCTAAATTAACGTGGTGGAAAGCATCTTTCAAATCTAACCTAGTAAAATAACATTTACCTCGTAACAAGTCGATTTGATCGTCGATCAATGGCAAAGGAAAATTGTCTCTAATAGTAATTTTGTTTAACTCTCTATAATCTATGCACATACGTAAACTATCTGGTTTCTTTTGCACAATAACTATTGGCGAACTGTACTGAGATGTACTTCTTCTAATATCCCCTTTTTCTAACAAATTATCTATTATTTTGGTTGTTTCGGATTTTTCATAAAATGATAATCTACGCGGTCTAAAATAAAACGGAGTGTGATTTTGTTGTACAATGTTTTTCATGGTGAAATCTACTTCAGGTTTTACCGGTGTTTTGGCATTTACATAATTTGCCAGAAAAGTTTCCCTAAACTTCGACTTAAACTTAGGATCTATGTTATTATTAACATATAAATTACTGATGTTTGGAATATTTACTTCAGCTATTTCAATTTGAAAAATAAAATTACTATCGTTGCTCTGTTCAACATCGATAAGTTCTGACCGTTTCTTAATAGTAATACTTTCACCAAAACTTACAACTAAGTTACAATTTATTATAAAATCTCTACCAAGTAACACACTATGCCTCATTGTGTTATCTGGCACTACGATAAAGCAAATGTTTAGCACCTCACCATTTACTACTAATTTTGTAAAAAATCTAACTATTGTATGTAAAACAGATCCATTTATACCTTCAAATTTCTGATGATTTATATTAAAGTCAACTAAATGAGGAGGAACTAATGTTTGAACAATTAAAGAAATAGGACTTCCTGTATCAACAATAGGTTTTACGTGGATAATTTCTTGGTCCAGGATGAGATCCGCATCCATCGTGTACGCCGGAATCACTCCACAATGCTGGTCAACAAAATGAGCCACATTGTCTCCTTTCGGTTCCCTTTGGCTCTCTCTTGATCTTTGTGGGCATAACCTCTGCATATGTTGTGTGGATTCACAAGTATAACAGGATCCTCTCACTTGCCTTGGCTTCGCACAATCAGTTTGTATATGCCCCAACTCACCGCAGTTGTAACACTTAACCTCACTCTTTTCTGTCTTAACCGACTGTTTTGTGACAGATTGAACCTGTATCTGATTTCTTGCACCAGTTGATTTTTCGTTAAATCTACCTCCTCTTGCTTCACCCATTCTTTCTTTCCTTGCATCTGCCAGTTGTTCATACATAACGACATCCTGATAAAGTTCATCCGCATGAGCATGGTATTTTGACATAATATATGTAGGTACTCAGTTCTCTCGAAAATAACCCGATAGCTACCTGTTGTTTTGTTTCCTCAAAATCTAATATCGGAGCTTTGCATAGCGCTATATTTTCTAATATATATGCTCCTACTCTCTCCTTATTCTTTTGTACACATGCTTGCATCATTTTCCATTGTTCTGTTTTACTTCTTCTGAACACAATTACACACAATTATCCACCGTTCTGCCACAGAAGGATTTTGTTCCCCGTCGAAATTGTCAATAGCTTTTGACAAATCCTACATTGCATTGAAATTTTTCCCCATTTCAATATCTCCTTTGCGTCCTTCACTTAATCTTTCTAGCATTGTTGCATTTTGCTGTAACAATGCATTTATAGTATTAAGCATATGTTCCATACCTGTATTGCTTTGCGTTTGACTTCGGTGAGAATTATCATGTCCTTCATTTGCCGTTGTATCGACTCACAAAACGTCTCAAATTCATCGACCCGTGCAGTATTCTCCATTTTTCTTCCTCGTATTCGAACCTTTATCCAGCGTAATCTGTGTAATCCCACTTCTGAAAATTTGTAGGAGCTTCTCCAAATGATGTAGGATGGTCGATTATTTAAATGTCAGCAACACTTTTTACAAACAATACATTCATTCACCCCGACTATATTATCTATGACCCTGACTCGCCCAGAACAACCCCTTCTCCTCCCTCACACGCGCACCTCGCCCACGGTCGCCCTCTATCTGGCGGGAAATTTGAATTTAAAAATATATATATTATAATATATATAAAAAATGTTTTACTGTTTTGATGCCTTTTGTTTAATATGTTTTATTAATAATAGTAGAAACAAATATATAAAATAGAAATAAAATTTTCTCATTTATTTCCTTCTCAAATCTAATTCTGGTACTTGTCTACTAAATTTTCTTTTAACAGTTTTAATAAATTTATACAAGACCTTCTAACGTTTCCTCATCACACGCTTTGACAAGTTCTTTTAGTTCGTTGTTGGTCCTCCATGCCTTGTGAAACCTTTCTTCTGGCATTTCTTGCATCTCAGATAGCTTTAAATTCAATTTCTGTTCGAAAGGATTCATTTTAATTCCATGGTCATTAAAATACTTTCCCATCAGTAATTTGGTAGTAACTTTCCCAAGGACTTTTACCGTATCTTCCTTATATTCCTCACCATTTTGCTTTCTCATATTGAAGGCCCACTTTTAGATAAGAAAAATTAAGAAACTTGCAAATACAAATTGTTACGTGTTCAAATTTGCCGCCATATTACTGTTGATACTGAGTATACCTCTAAACATGCAGTGACGCCACACCACGCCAACCCAGCAGACTTGTTTGCTTGGCTCGACTGTACAATTATGCACTTAACTTTTGGTTTAAATTAAAATTAAGAGGCAGTCAGAAAACTCTAGCTTTAGCCGGCGTTCAAACCGCTGACAAAAATCATTGCATATACAAATAAAACAAAACGTTAGTTTGAAACGTTTTTGACATTTTCTGCCTCGTTTTACTCCTTTAAAATTTATACTTACCAAATTATTTACATTCTATCGAATTAAATGTATATATATATATATATATATTTCGTGACCTTTTTATACTTATCTTATATGATAGATCTCTACCACTAATAGGTCAATAAAACAAGGCTGGTTTGAACGATAGTTATATTTTCAGAACGTTTACAAACGTTTTCGGAATACCTTCTTCAGTGAAAATATAACTAGATAAATATATAAACAAACATTTGTTTTTTATTTGGGAACTATCAACAAAATAACTAATGACTAGGATTTCTTGATATAGAGGATGTGTAACCAACTTTTATATATATATATAAATTATAAAAACTAAATTAATGTGTAAACATACATGCAAATTAAGTAAAACCTTATATCAAAAAATCTTTGTCGAAAGCTTAACAATTCTGTTCAAGGACTAGGGAAAACCCAAATTTAAAAACCTAGCCAATTAAAATGACATTTGCATTTCTTAAGAAGGAAACCTTTGGCTAGGTTTTTAAATTTGGGTTTTCCCTAGTCCTTGAACGTCCTCGTTCGTAAAACATTGGCAGTTCGCTCAAATATATGATGGCGCATCTGTTATGGCAGGTCATTTAAACGGTTTACAAAGTAAAATAAAAACAATTGCTCCTCAAGCTGTTTTTGTACATTGTCATGTCATGTCATTAAATTTAGTTTTGGGTAAAGCTTGTAATATAAAAAAATAATCTAGAGTTCTCTTTTCTAATTTAAGCGGATTTGCTGCATTTTTGCAAAATCAACTAAACGAACAGACATTTCAGATACAATGTCACAGTAGCTCATCAACTAGCTGTAGATGAAATTTTACATCGTGTGCAGTATTTACGGTACGTTACCCCTTATTCAAACTTTACAAGAATATAGAAATAATGATATATGTAATAACTTACATTTTGACACAGAACCCAATCGGAAATACAAGAGTATAAACAAATTTTTAACGAAATTCTAGATGCGGTAATCGTTCAGATATAAGTTATATGTTAAGATATACAAAAGCTATGTTTTTTCGATTTATTCACTTTTAACAAATTCTTAATATATTCAAAAAACTTTCCGCAAAATTTATTACAGAACCTTTCACAACAATATCCTTGTTTTGATGAAATTCAAATAATGAATTATCTGTATTGTATCAAGATCCGCAAATGTGCGGAGAATGTAAAACGCCAACTGAGATATTAAATTTTATCAATAAAAACGATTTATATGAATGTATGCCGGAACTGAGTAAACTTATCAGCATTATCTATAGTGATACCGGTGATAATTTCTGCTTCAGTCGAGAGCAGTTTTTCAACACTAAAAAGAATGAAACATTACAGCCGAAGCACTCTGAATCAAAATCGATTGAGGTCTTAAATTATTAACTCTAACTTATTTTTTATTTACTGCAGAATTTTATGAGTTACTATTATATTTGTTATTTATTATTAGTTTGGTAAGAGTTTGTTATTATTTTTAGAGTTTGTTTTTTGTTTAATAAGAATTTATTTCAAGTTTTTATGAGGTTTTTATCTATCACCGTACACCTTTTATCCATTTCCCTATCCAGGCAGGATTTTACTTTCACCTTTACGTGGTTCTTGCTTGACAATAAATTATATTTTGTTTTGATCTCTTTTTTGTATTAATTTTTATTCCACACTTCCAATGATATAGTAATAGGTATACAATTTTCTCTTTTTACTAATACTAAATCTAAAATAATTAAACAAAATCAGAGTAATGTAGTTTATAAAATAAACTGTAAAGACTGTGATGGTTGTTACATCGGTCAGACGAAACAATATTTAAAGAAAAGGTTGTATAGCCATAAGTATTCTTTAAATAATGATTTTGGTGCAATGACCGCTGTAACAAAGCATTACAAAGATCTTGGGCATTACTTTGATTTTGAAAACACAATTATATTAAAAACAGAGAATAATTATAAAAAAGACTAATATATGAAATGATAAATATACAGAAAGACACTAAAACTATTAATTTCAGAACCGATATTCAAAATTTAAGTAATGTATATAGCAATTTGTTAAAATGACATTTGCATTTCTTAAGAAGGAAACCTTTGGCTAGGTTTTTAAATTTGGGTTTTCCCTAGTCGTTGAACAGAATTGTTAAGGTTTCGATAAAGATTTTTTGATATAAAGTTTTACTTAATTTGCATGTATGTTTACACATTAATTTAGTTTTTATAATTTATATATATATAAAAGTTGGTTACACATCCTCTATATCAAGAAATCCTAGTCATTAGTTATTTTGTTGATAGTTCCCAAATAAAAAACAAATGTTTGTTTATATATTTATCTAGTTATATTTTCACTGAAGAAGGTATTCCGAAAACGTTTGTAAACGTTCTGAAAATATAACTATCGTTCAAACCAGCCTTGTTTTATTGACCTATTAGTGGTAGAGATCTATCATATAAGATTCTATCGAATTCAATTCTTCGACCAGACCCTTACGAACAACACAACACAGAACGAATGTCGCTTTTTCTCTAAAATTAACGCGGCTTTTTCAAATATCTGCGAAAATTTAAAGCATGGCTGTAAAAGCATGCACTCTTATTGGTTGTTAGATCCCCTTACTTCGGCCCGGCGGAGAGGCCCACATACTATGTTTGTTGCCTGTTTCATACCCCTGGTGCTACAAGTTAAATATTGTAAAGCATCTTTGAATACAGAACTATAAAATGATATAGAAATTGTAATTTCATTGGACTTTTTGGTAACGTTGCACTTAGTATTACTTGTTTAAATACATGTAATAATAAATTCTGTCGTGTATAGCACATGTAGTGAGTCAGTTATTTGTAAATCAGGTTTTTGTAAGTGAAATATGCTGTTAATTGATAATGCCATTATATATAATATGTATATACATTGATATAACTTTCTGATAGTAACTTTTTAGCAAATACTATTCTTTTAACATATCCAGCACTCTATTTTTCCATTAATACGAAGAAATATATTTTAATAAGTACTATATACAATATATAGTATATGGCTGCAGCAAAAAATCGGATACTTAAGATAATGTAGTTTAAATCTGCCTTTTGCCTTGTCAAATGTTATTTCACTTTTAAATCATTATTGACATATGTCATTATACTGCATTGAAGTGCTGCTAAAAAAACGCAAGTAATTACATTATGTTACACTTCCCGTACTAAAGGAAAATAGTAATTATATTAATTTATTAATTAATTCTTTTCGCTCAAAACTTGTTTTCTTCTCCGATTACCGTTCACCACTTCTGTCGTATTAACCACTTTATTTCAGCTTCCACGAGGCTCGAGCGTGCCCTGGTTGACATCACATATTACTTTATTCTTAATTTAACTGTTATAATCGCATATCGAAACCTTTTTTTATATTTCTCTTTCTATTATTCGCGTACCATAGTTATTAAATATAACCTCCAAAGGCACTAGTCACATTAAAAAGAAATGACTAGTACATCAAAATTGACATGAACATGACAAACGGTTGGTTTATACTGTTAAAAAATAGTCAACATAGCCTATAAGTATAGTAGCCTATAGTACTTACATCATGGCCGAATTTCGTAATTGAACTCTCATATGTACAAACATCTAACACCCGGGCTTATATAGAGCTTCTATAGAAATGAAAACTACTTCACACAGTCGCACTGATGAGCGGTATGACCGCGAAACGCGCGTCTGCGAATAGTGAAAGTAGTTTTCTAATTAAGCATAGCCTATAAGGCTTGTCCGGATTTTTGTTACCGCAAGTACTTTAATAGGCTAAATACTCAATAACCTGAAAATGCCCGCATTTTTCGTATTTTCAAAGGCGTTAGCTGCAAGTACTTTAATAGGCTAAATACTCAATAACCTGAAAATGCCCGCATTTTTCGTATTTTCAAAGGCGTTAGCTAACTTCTCAGCTATTTGGAGGTCATTCAAATCGACCACGATAGTATATGCATGTAGTTTATGAATTTTTGATCGAAATTCGACACACGCCTTTGTTCCAAAAAACAAAACAACTTTTCGCAATTTTCGAACGTCTTTTATTACGTATCTTTTTAATTTACAATTATTTTCTATTAATAATTAGAGCGAGTCGTGTCTTAAACGAAGTGTTTCCCGCTTCTCCGTATGCCGCTTGTACGTTTCATGACCGGTAGTGATTTTGAAGCGCCCGAACTGGTACAAACAGTAATTTTTATTTCATTTTTGGTGTTTCATAATAAATGTAGTCGTTCTATTTCGTGTGTTGACTTTTTTCCTATTAGAGTTTACTTAGATCATATGATATAATATGCACGTATTATTACGTGAAAATTCACGTTGTAGCGGAGCTCCATGTGTAGTACTTAGTAGGGCTACGATATCACACACGGGCTCCAAACTATTGCCATTGGATTTACAAGTCTATGCACGACAAGTGAAATCGTACCTACTAATGGAATTAGTTTGTCTTCTGAAGATGAATTGCTTGTAGGACTACTACAACTGGTAGTTTTTTCACTGCTTCAAGACATTTTACTAAAAACTAAAACCGTGTTATCAAATCAATATACCAATTCAAAATATATGTCCCTTGATCCCTTCTACCTGAGTTACCAGTGTCAAGGTAAATACAAACAACAACAACAAAGAACTGCAGATCTCAAACTAGGGCTGACCCTGACAAGCTCTATTATCATCTATGGAGACCGCTTCCTCAGACCGCCCGAATAATCGCGCGGTGCGGGGCGCGGAATGTTTAACATTCTAAAAATGATTAGACCTGCAAAAGGCCTTCAGGATCTTCCTAGACTTAAACCAGGAGGTTTTCGATCACATCCCGCATGCGACGGATTGTTACCAAGGGCGGCAGTCAGTCAGGGTTAAGTCCTACAAGCTCCTTGTACAGCGCATGGTTCATCCCCTCGGCACGCCGCCTGGCTGACGCCGCTAAGGCACGAACCATGGAGCCGTCAACCATCATCTGCAAGATACGGTTCTGGAGAGTGGCAACGGAGCTCATATATGATCTGGCGGTCGTGATCCAGACTAACGCCGCATATGACAGCAGCGGTCGAACAATGGAACGATATACGATCATCTTCGCAGACAAGCAGCTTGCTGTTCCGACACAGAAGAGGGTAGAAAGAATTTCTCGCGACCATAAGTAGGCCAGGTAAGGATGCGGTCCAACACGACGCCTAAGTGCCTCGCTATGGAGCTCCAAGGGAGTGTCCTGTTGCCCACGGAGATGGTATCGTGAGCAGGGCAAGTTCTCTTGGTGAGGTGCACCGCGGTACACTTGTCCTCGTTGATAACCATCCTCCACTTGGAGGCTCTCCTCTCGCGACGTGGTGTAAAAGGCTACGTCCTCTGCGTAAACTGCCAGCCCCGTCTCGACCACTCTTGGCCCTGAGGAACTCTGACCATGATCGGAAATGGGGTCGACTTTACGGCTCTACCCATCTTCACTTGGATTGTGCGGCCGGAAACATAGAAAGCGACCAATCGAACAATGACCCCTCCGAATCCGAGGTCATGCCATACGCTGTCAAATGCATTCCTCAAGTCGAAGAACGAGGTAAATACAAAATAGTGTATTTATAACCTACCGCACAAGTCCAAAATACAAAGTCGCTGTTACGAACACGTTCGGTATATATAACACTTGATTATCTGGCAATATAAATCATTTCTCTGAAAGTGTAACGATAAACATATATAAAAAGGGTAATATTTCGCCATTAGCAGTAACCCATGCCTTCTTTCTGTCCACATTTTCCTGAATTACTAATATATTTGTAATATAGACAAGGTCAAGTGTTTCCTTTGGAAAAAAGGACGAAAACTCAATGTGCTGTCTTTCCTGATTTTTGGCAACAGTAAACAGTAACAGTACACAACATTTAATATTGCACATCTTTGATTTTTTTAATGCTGCATTAGAAACAGTAATAATAACAATATGGCGAACACAGTTTCAAGTAAATCAACAGCAAACTGTTATAGTTCAATGGTAGTATATGTGGATAAATCAGAAGGAGTGTGTTCTGTTTTTTTGCACCGGCAATCGAAAATTCAATGTATTTAATTCTATGAACAAGCAGCAACTAGAAAATGTATGCTATAATGTACTTTAAGTGGCTTATTTCTTACATGTCATACCCTAACTGGAACATTCTCTTTATAACTGAAAACGGGAGAATGGGCAAAAGTGTGTTAATGTATTTGGAAACTAGCAGGAACATCTATAACTAAATTATAATTCAAACTTTGTCATACATTCTTGATCGAATCTGCAATATCTTAACCCTCCCTGCTGGAATTCAATAATTACACCTCAATTGTTGGTTACTATTAATATGTACATATTTCACTTGATTTTATGAAAAAATTTACAAGGTACAATTATGAATTTTCTGGCAGGTACTTAATGAACTGATTGGTATAAATAAAATTATTTTGGATAGATAAAAGTAGTTGCAAATGTATGTAGTACAAATGTTAGAATACATATAACTTGGACATAGAAGCTGCTAAAAATATAGAAATACTAACAGAAAGTAATCATATACATACATGTATTACAGGAATGTATATATCACTTTCTCATAATTCCTACAACTTTAAGGTTTAACATTTCTATTTCATCACATTGTTTTGTAATTTTTTCATTTTGTGCTGCCATATGTTCAGTCATGGCATCTAATTGAGATTTATAGTTCTGGTGTGTAGTATGTAGCTCCTCATTGCTTTTATCAAGTATTCTCTCAAGAGCATTCTTTTCCAACATTAAATGCTCAAGTCTTGTGTTTAGTGCATTATTTTCAGCCCATAATATATTAGATTTTGCAGTTGCTGAGTTCTGAATATCCAAAATAACATGGATCTGTGACTCATAATACCTAGTAAGCTCTTTATCAGACATTGGTTTCTGTCGCAATACTTCACATTCAGTTGACCATCGTTCTGCTTCTTGTTTCCAAAGCATTATCTGTAAAAAATATATCTATCATTTTATACTTTACATGTAATATTATAACGAACCTCTTTCTCCAATTCATCCCTTTTCTTGCATTTGTCACAATCTCTTTTGTTATTCAAAGAATTAGTGTCAGAATGCCTTTGTAAATAAAAATCTTTAAGCTGTTTGATTTCTTTTTATGCAATTCCTGGTTTTCATCTATTGATAGTTGTAGACAACTTATTTTTGTCCTCCAACCAACATATTTTTTCTTGGTTATTTGTGAGTTCTAAATCTTTGTCAGCCATCTGCAAATTACAATTTTATATTTCAGAATAACGACATGGACATTTAATTACAGTGCTAACAAGTTGAGCATTTTCTACTATTTTTTTATGAAGCTCTTCATCAAGGACACTAAAATTTGACAGAATTGGATGTTCATTTGATTTATGCTTTTCCTTTTTGCCTCGGGAATTTGCCTGTAGTTCTTGTTGAAGTACAGTTATTCGCTTAGTTAATTGACCATTACGAAAAGTTAAACTATCCATCTCTTGATCATGTTTTCTTATTTTTTGTTCTTGCCCTTTTATAGTTTCTTTGAGTTCTAAAATTTTGGACTGTTCATCAAGCACTGCTTTCTTTAATATAGTGGCATGAGATCTAATCTACAAGACGAGAGTAAACTTAGAATTTAATTCTAAATAAAAATTATACGATGTAATACTTTCGAATATTCAGTAGCCAATTTTTGGTACTTCAATTCTAAATCTGACACCTTTTCCATTGTAACTTAATCACCATTTAGCTATATATGATTATAAATGTATACAATCTTTGGTCAAAAACAAATATAAATCTAGCTAATCTGACTGAAGTTACCACAATATAAAAAGCGTACTAATTGCATTCAATGCCGACCAATCACAGAAGAGAGGTGTTATACCACCAAATTCAAATCATGTTGACAGCACACGCTAAGGTGGGCTACTCATTTGGAATTGATTTCAAAAGGGAGTCAGTTTTTGCTGATGAATTATACATATACGTAAAGAGGAAACATGTATATGTTTCCCCTCCTAGTTTATATGGATGAATAATTACTCAGGTTCTCACAAATAATTCTCAAAGATGATCTATATTTTTAGGCATAGAAAAGTGGCAAATAATCGAAAGTATACACGTATTTCTTGCTATTAATGGGCATTTGCACTCGATAATAGAAATATAAACCGGTTTTTAACAAGAAAGTAATTATTTAAAGTTGCGTTTTCGTAAATAATTGGAAATACGAAACTCCCATATGCTTAACGTAACTACTACAGTTACCTAATTTTAATGCGGTGCTAGCAGTTCAGCATTTATTGAAAAGAGGGCGCCATTGTTAATATTAACACATTCAAGATAAGATTTTGGGATGTAATCCAATTTACCTCTTTGACGACGAAGAATTTATGCTGAAAAATTTTTTTGTGGATTCTTACTCGGAAGCATTATATTTCAAGACTAAAGTGTCGTCAAAATTTCAAAATTTTTACTCCTACGAGGAAAATTATGGGACATATGTGCCCCATTCGTCGTCAAAGGTAATGATTTGTGAGCACCTGCATTGAACATTTTTGAAAGAATTTTGTCGTTATAAAAAGTAAATATGAAAATGCTTGCAAAACTTATTATTAATTATTATTATCAACAAGTAATTCAAACCCGTTTTCTATAAAACATCTGGAGTTTCGTACGTAGTTGGACAACACAACCAAAGACAAGGAAGGAAACACAACTAATAGACGGTTTTGTAGTCAAAAAGTACAGGCAAGGAAGAGATGTGTTGTATGTACAAAAAACAGAATCGAAAATCGAACAAACATTATTTGTTTCGCTTGCAAAAACCACTGTACTTTATTGGGAACAGAAATTGTTTTGAAATATATCATAAATAAGTTCACTTTTATGAATATAAATATCAGAGACTTTCATAATTTTAAACGAACTTTTTCATTTTTAAATTTTTTTACCTTTTTCATTGAATTGTTGTATTTACTTTGTTTTTTAATAATAAAATATTAAATAAAATAAAATAAAATACAAAATAAAACCGCCTTTATTTTCACCTTTGACGACGAATAAGTTTACATAAGGTATTGGTACATTTAATACTTAAAGTTTATCCAGCAGTATCAATTAGAACCCGAAATATTAGAAAACAAACTGATAAAAAAATAATACGAATTTCCGACTTTGAGACTCCCTTAAGTGCAACTGAAGATCCAAAACGTTAATTTTAATACAAATTTGAAAGAGCTAATTTGTTTTTTGTCGAAAAATACCTATTTGGTTGAAATCCATTGAGAAATGTGGCCGTGATGACGAAAAAACCAAATGGGACATGTGTCCCATTCGTCGCCAAAGGGTTAAATATATTAAAATAATATCTTTTCTTAAAAAACAAATAAAAAATATAAAAATATTTTTTCGTATGGTACTTATGCAGTAGTATAGTAAAATATTAAAAACAATTGATAGACAAATAAAAAAATTATGAAGTAATTATTATATACATTTTTGTTTATCTTGAATGCCCATTATTCGTTACTATCGTACTTATTACGAAAAGAATTAGCAATATTAATCCTTAATTATCCTATTGGATATATAGTATTCAGAAGTTTAAATTTTCCGCGTAATTGTAAGTTAACAGTACTGGCCAGTTTGTAGGGAACAACGAAATGTAGTTAGCCGTGAGAGAAGTTATGTATAGATTATGTTATGAAGACGAGTGAATAAACGTGTCTAAATTATGTGATGTTTATTTATGTACAAATGAACATTAAAAGAAGGATACATATTTT
>JAYRCI010000059.1:37500-48102 GCA_038088585.1 Chrysina gloriosa | reverse complement strand
GTAATGTTTACAAACTGCAGACACGTAAAATCAATAAGTTGATTTAAGGTGGCTTCGAACGGTCGTATAAATATCATTGATTGATCCAGCGGACTCTTCCAACAATTCCGAGTCCACTGCGTAATGTTCCGCAATAGGTCGTACATCTATTGCAACTTCGGTTTCTTTTTAATGATCATGATTCAACTTCAATCACATGTGTATTTTACAGAATTTAAATTAAAACTGCGTTTTTCACTTTGCTTAAGTACTTGCTTTATTATTACTTGCATATAGTCAGGCTCCCCATTTCGCTACAACATACTGTGCTGGTGTTGGAATATCTGACAAGAACTTGTTTCCGAATTCTCTTTGGAGTTTGACAAAAACTGCTTGTTTCATAAATTAAGGCGACAACTACCAGGTTTCTGCATCAAGATGTACAGTATGTAATTAATAGTTTGTTAGAAAGGTGGTGGCGGGTAAGGACGCATGTCGGTGAACACAGCGTACTCGAGTTGATTGGTGAATAGGTAGAAGGGCGGCTATATCGGTTAACAAATTCGTGTTAGACGCTGCGTTCAGAGACATACGCCTTTGCCAGGTACCACCTTTTAACAAACTCCAGTAATACACTTTTATGCTATAGATCCATCTTTTCAGTTCCTTACATCCGTTACCAGCACATGGTTTTGGACTACCGCAAATTTTTGCAGGCTAGCTTAATGGGAATGGGATGGGATATTATTATATGTGTAGTAACTTTGAGGAATTCTAGTGTTGCTTTTAAAGGTGTTACACTGATGAACCATTCGTACCCAATACATCCTACAAAATGCGGCATAATACTTTTTTTTTATATCTTCTTTCATATATTTTTAATCAATCTTCGACCGATGATTACGATGGGCGTTCATGACGTTTTATCTTCGCTACTGTAGTCTTCTTTGTTTAATTCCCAATTAGGGATATCTGGAGATATTACATGCGAGAGTGATTCGATGGTTAGTTCCGTTTCCGCCTAATGAACAGTGAAGTGGAGATATGAGCGCGATCGTAGCGCTACGAAGAAGGTGGATATTTTCTCATATGGTAAAAGGTGAATATAGTTCGCCTGTGTCAACGTTGAGAAGCAAAAAAACAGTCAATGCAAATCACCATTTGTCATCCTGAGGGAAACTTCGGAGGGAACCAGCTACTAGATGGTTCGATTAGTCTTTCGCCCCTATACCCAGTTCCGACGATCGATTTGCACGTCAGAATCGCTACGGACCTCCATCAGGGTTTCCCTGACTTCGTCCTGACCAGGCATAGTTCACCATCTTTCGGGTCCCAGCGTGTACGCTCTTGGTGCGCCTCTTCTCGCGATGAGAACGAGACGCCCAGGGAGTGCGGGACGACCGCTAGCGATCGTCCATCCTCCCTCGGTCCGCGCGAGGCAGACCTTCACTTTCATTACGCCTTTAGGTTTCGTTAGAGTCCCAATGACTCGCGCACATGCTAGACTCCTTGGTCCGTGTTTCAAGACGGGTCCTGAAAGTACCCAAAGCTATAGCGCCGCCGACCGGCGTGAAATAGGGGTCTGTCCGAGAACGCGACCGCCAGCAGTCGGACGGTTCCGGATGCGGCGCTCGGTCCGCATTTCGGATTTTCCGTCCGCACTTGCGGTCGGCCGGACGCGAACGAATCGCGGCCCCTCGCCTCGTATCGTACCGTCGGTATGTCTCCGGCCGGGCGAACGCGGCTCCGAACGAGCGTAAACTCGTACGGACTGGACCGCGTGCCTTAGACCGGCGCCCAACAGGTCGCGACGTCCTACAGGGGGAGAAGTGCACGCGTTCGGTCGCGGACGGAACGGAAACGGAGCGGCAGGCGCGAACGCCGACCGTCACTCGTCACCGACTCGCCGCGGTTTTCCGGGACGCGCTGAATCTCCCCGTTCGACCTTTCGGGTTTCTCAGGTTTACCCCTGAACGGTTTCACGTACTCTTGAACTCTCTCTTCAAAGTTCTTTTCAACTTTCCCTCACGGTACTTGTTCGCTATCGGTCTCGTGGTCATATTTAGCCTTAGATGGAGTTTACCACCCACTTAG
Organism: Chrysina gloriosa; assembly: GCA_038088585.1. Classification (NCBI taxonomy): domain Eukaryota; kingdom Metazoa; phylum Arthropoda; class Insecta; order Coleoptera; family Scarabaeidae; genus Chrysina; species Chrysina gloriosa. The sequence goes on along the minus strand of JAYRCI010000059.1, from coordinate 46,029 downwards.
GGCTGCACTCTCAAGCAACCCGACTCTGAGGAGAGATCCTCTCGCGATCGACGGCGGCCAACTACGGGCCTGGCACCCTCTATGGGTAAGTGGCCCCGTTCAAGAAGGACTTGGGCGCGCCGAACGACCTCGAGATACTGGATCCTCCCTAACACCACATTTCCCGGCGTCCGTCGACCGACCGCGGGATTCGGTGCTGGGCTTATCCCTGTTCGCTCGCCGCTACTGAGGGAATCCTGGTTAGTTTCTTTTCCTCCGCTTAGTAATATGCTTAAATTCGGCGGGTAATCTCACCTGCTCTGAGGTCGCGTTAATGCCGAACGCCTTTTTCCTGTGCGTGCGTGTATATGACGGCGGGGCGCGTATCGCGCAGGTCGGACGTCCGCAGTAGTGCTGCTGTGATACGACGACCGTATGCGCGCGCGCGTGTTCGCTTTAAAGCTGTCTCGCCGATGCGCCGCACCGTGTTCTGTTACGGAAGACGCGAGCGGATAAACACAGCGACCGTCTTACACGACGCGGAATTATAAGGACGTTCGTTGTATATATATTTAAGGAAACGAAACCGCCGGCGCCGCTCTAACGAGCGGTAGTGCCGTGGTAGTATCGATATTCCCACGACGGACGAGACCCGCCGCGCGTGCGCAAGCACGCGCGCACGAAATCGCGCGACGTCAACGAAAACGCACGTCTCGCCCCGTTATATCTTCTATTCTTCTCCTTCGATATGTGTGGGTGAGTGTGTGTGTGTGTGTCCACCACCGCCACCACCACCGGACCCCGCGCGTTAACGCGGACGGCGCCAAGGAGACGAAGAAAACGGTACGTCGACGGCGGTCGTTTGTGACGACGCGGTCATCATGTGCGTGCGCGTGCGATGCTACCGCGCGGCTACATTGCCTTCGCCCAAAATATTGCGACGGTAATCCTCTCTACCGGCTGACCGGAAGGGGAATACCGCGCAGTCTTGGATATGGAAACGACCCTCAGCCAGGAGTGGTCCGGGAACAGTATCCGAGGACCGCAATGTGCGTTCGAAATGTCGATGTTCAAGTGTCCTGCAGTTCACAATTTGACGCGCAATTAGCTGCGTTCTTCATCGACCCACGAGCCAAGTGATCCACCGTTCAGGATAATCTTTTTCGCATTTGCGTTTGTCGTACACGCTAGCGCTCGGGCGGGACTGGCGTCGGCGGAGCGGCGCAACGCGTTCGTATACGTTATTATATACTCGACGCGGTCGCCTCTACTCCGGCTTTCGCCGATTCCGCGCGTATAGCCTGCCGTGCGTTTGCGATGACGACGTATATTGTGTGATTGATGTACATATGTATTGCTTTTGTTTGTATTTAATACAACATATACGCGCCTATATGGCGCGATATTAAACGTGTGGTTTAAACACGACGTGTGCAGCGTACGCGGACGAGCTCGATTAAGTCGGCGACGTTGAACGCCGGCCGATCGACTGCGCATCTATGCGTAACGTTTGTCGGGCGAAATTCATTCAAACACCGTCGGAATCGCTTGTATACCTCGGTTATCGTCGCGTCCGTCGCGTTATGTACGCGCTGTGCGCGTATAACGGGATCTACGGACGGAAACTAACGGATCCGGTAGCGAATCTCCTGACCGGGTACCTCGCCGATCGTCGTTGTCTCGCTATATTTCGTCGTGGCCATCGCCGGATCGCCCCATCGTAATCGTGTTACGTCGTCGTCGTCGTCGTTCTCTCGCGCTTAGAGCGATAAAACGGAAATACGAACGATTTCACGTAAGGAGGGGGCGCATCGGCAGGTACTAGAGCTCCGGCGATAAATATGCAAGTACGACGAGGGCGGGTGTCCCTAGGTACCCGTAAACGAACGTTCGATCGCACAGCCGTCGACGGATGGGCTCACGATCGTTCCGGCATCGGAATTCTCGTACGCTCTTGCCTTCCGCACGTTCGTGCTCACACATATTTTAATAATATTCTTCTATCTCTTATTATTATTATTATAATGGAGATATATTTATATTATTTACCGTTCTCGGGTCAGTTCGATTGCTGCTCGCACGAGGAGGTACTCGCGTACGCACGCACGCACGCACGACTCGCCATTTACCGTTCGAATATTCCAACGACCAATAACGCGTTTAACACAGTTCGAATATGGCATTAATGACAGTTCGAAACGTTATTATTATCGTCGTGGATTTTCGATGTACGGTATTTATGTATGTCGTCGTCGTTATCGTGTCGTCGTCACTCCCCTCTTTCTTGTGGAGCGCCATTATTCATTCGTATCTTCAGTTCGAATAGTATACGTACGCGGCGGCCGGCAGCGAACGTCCGACACGTCCGTTGACGTTCAGTCGGATCGGCGCTCATGCCGGTATCGCTTTCGTATTTTCTTAATTAAACGTTCGTGATTTTCTGCGTTCTTCTCGTGAGAGAGAGAGGTGCAGACACGCGTTAATGATCCTTCCGCAGGTTCACCTACGGAAACCTTGTTACGACTTTTACTTCCTCTAAATGATCAAGTTTGGTCATCTTCCCAGCAACATCGGCGACGTGGTAACGCAACCGCGCACCGGTCCGAAGACCTCACTAAATCATTCAATCGGTAGTAGCGACGGGCGGTGTGTACAAAGGGCAGGGACGTAATCAACGCGAGCTTATGACTCGCGCTTACTGGGAATTCCTCGTTCATGGGGAACAATTGCAAGCCCCAATCCCTAGCACGAAGGAGGTTCAGCGGGTTACCCGGACCGCTCGGCCAGGGAAGACACGCTGATTCCTTCAGTGTAGCGCGCGTGCGGCCCAGAACATCTAAGGGCATCACAGACCTGTTATTGCTCAATCTCGTGCGGCTAGAAGCCGCCTGTCCCTCTAAGAAGAATTAATTGTACGCCGACAGTAAAAACCGCGACCGGTCGCGACGCGAGCGCCGGACCGGCGGGCCTTTGGGATGTCGAGAATACGCCTAGTTAGCAGGCTAGAGTCTCGTTCGTTATCGGAATTAACCAGACAAATCGCTCCACCAACTAAGAACGGCCATGCACCACCACCCACCGAATCAAGAAAGAGCTGTCAATCTGTCAATCCTTCCGGTGTCCGGGCCTGGTGAGGTTTCCCGTGTTGAGTCAAATTAAGCCGCAGGCTCCACTCCTGGTGGTGCCCTTCCGTCAATTCCTTTAAGTTTCAGCTTTGCAACCATACTTCCCCGGAACCCAAAAGCTTTGGTTTCCCGGAAGCTGCCCGCCGAGTCATCGGAGGAACGTCGGCGGATCGCTAGCTGGCATCGTTTATGGTTAGAACTAGGGCGGTATCTGATCGCCTTCGAACCTCTAACTTTCGTTCTTGATCAATGAAAGCGTTTTTGGCAAATGCTTTCGCTTCTGTCCGTCTTGCGACGATCCAAGAATTTCACCTCTAACGTCGCAATACGAATGCCCCCATCCGTTCCTATTAATCATTACCTCGGAGTTCCGAAAACCAACAAAATAGAACCGAGGTCCTATTCCATTATTCCATGCACACAGTATTCAGGCGAAGTTTTAGCCTGCTTTAAGCACTCTAATTTGTTCAAAGTAAACGTGCCGGCCCACCTCGACACTCGGTAAAGAGCACCGCGGTGGGATTTGAAGTTGGACCGCCCCCGAAGAGGCTAAGTCCACCGGCAGGACGTCCCGCGGACACGCCAGTTAAACACCGCGAGCGATGAACCGGCGGCGCGGGACACAAATTCGACTACGAGCTTTTTAACCGCAACAACTTTAATATACGCTATTGGAGCTGGAATTACCGCGGCTGCTGGCACCAGACTTGCCCTCCAATTGATCCTCGTTAAAGGGTTTAGAGTGTACTCATTCCGATTACGGGGCCTCGGATGAGTCCCGTATCGTTATTTTTCGTCACTACCTCCCCGTGCCGGGAGTGGGTAATTTGCGCGCCTGCTGCCTTCCTTGGATGTGGTAGCCGTTTCTCAGGCTCCCTCTCCGGAATCGAACCCTGATTCCCCGTTACCCGTTACAACCATGGTAGGCGCAGAACCTACCATCGACAGTTGATAAGGCAGACATTTGAAAGATGCGTCGCCGGTGCGAGACCGTGCGATCAGCAAAAAGTTATTCAGAGTCACCAAGGTGTACGATGACGGGCGGACCCACCACCGATTGGTTTTGATCTAATAAAAGCGCTCCTTCCGTCTCCGGTCGGAGCTCTGTTTGCATGTATTAGCTCTAGAATTACCACAGTTATCCAAGTAAATGTGGGTACGATCTAAGGAACCATAACTGATTTAATGAGCCTTTCGCGGTTTCACCTTAATACGGCTCGTACTGAGACATGCATGGCTTAATCTTTGAGACAAGCATATGACTACTGGCAGGATCAACCAGGGAACTGCTATCCGTTCAGAGGGGCATCTCGACCGACGGCGAACCGTCCGGACCGATCCTCTACGAGCAGATACACAGATATGTATGTATAAATTTCATAGATATATATACATACAAAGAGCGTTGCACGGACCGCATCGTATTCTCTTCCGATATCATCCTACGTAAAATCATCATCGTCCTCTTTCGCCCGTTAGAAGGCCACGAGGGAAGTTTACGAGGAACGGGAAATAAGAATATCGGTCCTACCGTTCTGCGCTCCCGGTCGTTGGCGGACGAACCGCACCTATCGACCGAATCGTTAAGACGATCGTACATTAATATATATATTATATATAGTGTACGATGATGATGCGTGTGTATTCGTATATAACGGATACCGCGCGTTCAGTTCAATAGAATGCGAGCGAACCTCGCCGGTTAGCTTCGAACATACTCTCGCACCCTTCGCTAGATCGAAATCGTCTTGCGATGCAGAATACTACTGCAACATTAGGTGAGAGTAACGAACGAGCGTCCGAATATAATCTCGCTCGGAACGAGGGGAGTTGTTGCATTGGAGGATATTAAAATACGTTTTCTAACATTACGTATGTTAAATCATACATATAATACCGCCGTTCACGGTTACGCCGCATAGTGAGCACTTGGACGTATCGAACGACCTCGTAAGCCCGCGGACACGCTGTGAATTTATATTTATATACATTGAACATAAGCATTGTATTATTATCATTAAAATATAATAATATATACACCACCCCGATGAGTCGGGCACTATGTGTCGTGCTGTTTAACGGTGCGCGATGCTCTGTCGTGGTACCATTCTATTTAAATAGCCTTCGTACATATCTACATACATACAGATATATTTATGCATATGTACGCAACAACCGGCATCGAACGACTAACACAACCGTCAACGAAGCGACAACGTAGGAGCGGGAAAACACAAACGTACAGCACCACGATACTACTAAAGCATGAGTACGATTCACGTTCGAACAACCACTCCTAACTGTATAAGCGACGTGCGCCCGGAACGTTGAGCGTGGACCGTTCGGCCCGGACTGCGGCCGTGCCCTGCCTCGGTCGGTCAAAATACGGTACGCCCGTACCGTAATATGTACCGCCGGCGACGAATCGTACGTTGGATAAGTATAGTCGCATCCGCGCTAAGGACCTAGGCGTTGCTCTAAGTCTACCTTATACGTACATTTAAGGCCGTTGTTGCTTACGTATGTCTTTAATACCGCCTGTTTTAACCCATCCTCCGACTAAGTTCACCGTGACGAACTCCGTCGGAGCAATATGGATACGTACGTACGTCTTGCAGCATGTTCCGAGTCATCCTCCGACTAAGTTCACCGTGACGAACTCCGTCGGAGCAATATGGATACGTACGTACGTCTTGCAGCATGTTCCGAGTCATCCTCCGACTAAGTTCACCGTGACGAACTCCGTCGGAGCAATATGGATACGTACGTACGTCTTGCAGCATGTTCCGAGTCATCCTCCGACTAAGTTCACCGTGACGAACTCCGTCGGAGCAATATGGATACGTACGTACGTCCTGGAGCATGTTCCGAATCGTCCTCCGACTAAGTTCACCGTGACGAACTTCGTCGGAGCACTAAGGATACGTACGTCCGGAATTGAAAGAATCGACGTTGGACCCGAACATATCGTTGAATGTTGCATCTTCCGAGTTATCCTCCGACTAAGTTCACCGTGACGAACTCCATCGGAGCACGATTAATAGGTAAGATCGAATCGAATGAATCGACATTAAACCCGAACATATAGTGACACCGCTCAGATGAGATGCTGTATGCTATAGATGGTCTATGGTCATCCGTATAATCCCAGCCGGATCACACATAGACCTTAACGAGACGCGGATTCCGCGGTACACTGTCGAGGTCTTACGGAACGGGTACCTTTTCTGCATCATCGGTTACGTCTCGACACGTTCAGTCGGAGCCCGAAAGGTACGTAAATCCGGACGAAACAATCAATGGAAGCACAGTGCCGCCGGAGCGATTATCTATACTGCCGGCCTGATGTAAAGTTTGACGAGGCACGGTTTCGTACCCTGTCGAAGTTAGACGAAGCGAGTAGCGTCCGTCGGTAATGTAATACGGCGTAACGGGGCGCCAGTTCGTACTCCGTACAAGTTTTACGGAGTAAGTAGCGTCCGTGTATCATGGAATATACCGACGACGATCATAGTCGGAGTAGGACATTTTTCGTACGTCGAAATCGGTACGAATAAACGAGCGGAGTAATATATCGTGACACCACTGCTCTGAATTTTCACTCCCGGTCATATAATAACATTGTCGGAGCGTACAGCGTTCGAGCCATAATAGAAGTAATGAATGTAATTTGAACAGATGTGATATCCGTAGAAGTGAGACTCGTTCGGAATACCGACATGTACGCACGGTGCGTCATCGATCCGTCCATTAAAATAATTTTCATGATATTGATCTTATCGTATGCTGTAACCTTCCTCCTCCCCTCCCCTCCCCCTCGAACACACACGTACACACATACACTTATGCACATGCATATACACATACACATATTATTTTCGATAAGAATGTGCCGATCTAAAGTAACATATACATATTAATCATTTAAATTGACAGCAAGTGCCGAAAATAATCGTTATTATATTATATTGTAAGCAGATATTAACTCGGCGCTTAAAATTTTTCATTTTCATATACATAATGCACTGATGTCAATTACCTCATACTGACATGTTGCTTGTAATTGTTCTAGGTCATGGAGTCTATTACATCTAACAATTATACGAAAGAATACCGGATGGTAGTTATAGAATATGGGATCGAATCTAAATCGTTCATAGACGTTGCGTATATTACAGGATTATTTACCCGATTATATACACATGGATAAGGCAACCGTAGGCACGTATTTCGAACACATTGACGAATCCAAGTGAATGTATAACAAATGAAAGTTATTCGGAGACCGGTACCGTTTCTTTGGGTCACCCGGCGAAGGAGAAGTAAATAAATAATGAATTTAATGCGGCAACATACCAACCCCGCACCAAAGGAATCGACGTTAAGCGAGGACTCACACATATATATTGAGGTAAATACAACGATATAAAGGTACACGTGATATGTACCTATGTTATATCGATGTTTTATATACTCGATGCGATTGAATTCGGTAAGCGAATGTCAGATTAACGACCGAAAGTGAAGAAAGTATAGAACCGTCCATAAAGGCGAGTTTATGTGAAACAATCCATTTCAACAAACTACATGCACGTTTAAAGTTTCGATGTATTCAATTATCGATTTAATAGTGTATCGTATAAAACTATCGAAATGTATAATAGGAAATCAGAAACCTATGGCCGCCTAAAGCATATAATATGTACATGTAGTGCCGATATAAATACGGCCCTCTGTCAACATATTAGTACGTGAGAAGGTATTGCATATATAAATGAACGGACCCGGTACATCGAAAATAAAAGTAAGTCGCGCGTACCACCGTCACGATCGTCTTTCGTTACTACGCACAACGCGAAACTACATCGGTGGCGTAAACGAACGACATGGTTTATATACGGCCGTCTACCGGAGCGGACGCTATATACGAATATAGGCATTACTTACCCGAAACAATCCGAATTATGCGATATAATTTAATAAACAAACAATCGGACACGGGCACGTCTAAAGGAACGATGGCGTTCATAATAATAATACACAGGACCGTTTGAACGACGAGCGTAAATATATGTATATATCGACCAGACTTGGGCGCTACCGATTACCTTTCAATTACCAATTATATTAGTTGTAATGGGTAATTGAAATATACCAATTGCCAATTACCGGTAATTGTTATTGAATTTTGCCAATTACAAAATTAAATAACATTTTGGCAATTCTCAATTACAATTACGAGTAATTGGTAATTGGCTTTTAACAATTACTGTAATTAGTAATTGGCAAATATCAATTACCAATTACATGCAATTGGTAATTGGTAAAGTAATTGGAAGTAATTGGCAAAAAGTAATTCTAATTATACAAAAGGTAATTACATTTTAATTTTTATCCTACACATAAAGGAATTTTTAAAAGTGGT
>JAYRCI010000059.1:22500-30000 GCA_038088585.1 Chrysina gloriosa | reverse complement strand
CCCCATCGTAATCGTGTTACGTCGTCGTCGTCGTCGTTCTCTCGCGCTTAGAGCGATAAAACGGAAATACGAACGATTTCACGTAAGGAGGGGGCGCATCGGCAGGTACTAGAGCTCCGGCGATAAATATGCAAGTACGACGAGGGCGGGTGTCCCTAGGTACCCGTAAACGAACGTTCGATCGCACAGCCGTCGACGGATGGGCTCACGATCGTTCCGGCATCGGAATTCTCGTACGCTCTTGCCTTCCGCACGTTCGTGCTCACACATATTTTAATAATATTCTTCTATCTCTTATTATTATTATTATAATGGAGATATATTTATATTATTTACCGTTCTCGGGTCAGTTCGATTGCTGCTCGCACGAGGAGGTACTCGCGTACGCACGCACGCACGCACGACTCGCCATTTACCGTTCGAATATTCCAACGACCAATAACGCGTTTAACACAGTTCGAATATGGCATTAATGACAGTTCGAAACGTTATTATTATCGTCGTGGATTTTCGATGTACGGTATTTATGTATGTCGTCGTCGTTATCGTGTCGTCGTCACTCCCCTCTTTCTTGTGGAGCGCCATTATTCATTCGTATCTTCAGTTCGAATAGTATACGTACGCGGCGGCCGGCAGCGAACGTCCGACACGTCCGTTGACGTTCAGTCGGATCGGCGCTCATGCCGGTATCGCTTTCGTATTTTCTTAATTAAACGTTCGTGATTTTCTGCGTTCTTCTCGTGAGAGAGAGAGAGGTGCAGACACGCGTTAATGATCCTTCCGCAGGTTCACCTACGGAAACCTTGTTACGACTTTTACTTCCTCTAAATGATCAAGTTTGGTCATCTTCCCAGCAACATCGGCGACGTGGTAACGCAACCGCGCACCGGTCCGAAGACCTCACTAAATCATTCAATCGGTAGTAGCGACGGGCGGTGTGTACAAAGGGCAGGGACGTAATCAACGCGAGCTTATGACTCGCGCTTACTGGGAATTCCTCGTTCATGGGGAACAATTGCAAGCCCCAATCCCTAGCACGAAGGAGGTTCAGCGGGTTACCCGGACCGCTCGGCCAGGGAAGACACGCTGATTCCTTCAGTGTAGCGCGCGTGCGGCCCAGAACATCTAAGGGCATCACAGACCTGTTATTGCTCAATCTCGTGCGGCTAGAAGCCGCCTGTCCCTCTAAGAAGAATTAATTGTACGCCGACAGTAAAACCGCGACCGGTCGCGACGCGAGCGCCGGACCGGCGGGCCTTTGGGATGTCGAGAATACGCCTAGTTAGCAGGCTAGAGTCTCGTTCGTTATCGGAATTAACCAGACAAATCGCTCCACCAACTAAGAACGGCCATGCACCACCACCCACCGAATCAAGAAAGAGCTGTCAATCTGTCAATCCTTCCGGTGTCCGGGCCTGGTGAGGTTTCCCGTGTTGAGTCAAATTAAGCCGCAGGCTCCACTCCTGGTGGTGCCCTTCCGTCAATTCCTTTAAGTTTCAGCTTTGCAACCATACTTCCCCGGAACCCAAAAGCTTTGGTTTCCCGGAAGCTGCCCGCCGAGTCATCGGAGGAACGTCGGCGGATCGCTAGCTGGCATCGTTTATGGTTAGAACTAGGGCGGTATCTGATCGCCTTCGAACCTCTAACTTTCGTTCTTGATCAATGAAAGCGTTTTTGGCAAATGCTTTCGCTTCTGTCCGTCTTGCGACGATCCAAGAATTTCACCTCTAACGTCGCAATACGAATGCCCCCATCCGTTCCTATTAATCATTACCTCGGAGTTCCGAAAACCAACAAAATAGAACCGAGGTCCTATTCCATTATTCCATGCACACAGTATTCAGGCGAAGTTTTAGCCTGCTTTAAGCACTCTAATTTGTTCAAAGTAAACGTGCCGGCCCACCTCGACACTCGGTAAAGAGCACCGCGGTGGGATTTGAAGTTGGACCGCCCCCGAAGAGGCTAAGTCCACCGGCAGGACGTCCCGCGGACACGCCAGTTAAACACCGCGAGCGATGAACCGGCGGCGCGGGACACAAATTCGACTACGAGCTTTTTAACCGCAACAACTTTAATATACGCTATTGGAGCTGGAATTACCGCGGCTGCTGGCACCAGACTTGCCCTCCAATTGATCCTCGTTAAAGGGTTTAGAGTGTACTCATTCCGATTACGGGGCCTCGGATGAGTCCCGTATCGTTATTTTTCGTCACTACCTCCCCGTGCCGGGAGTGGGTAATTTGCGCGCCTGCTGCCTTCCTTGGATGTGGTAGCCGTTTCTCAGGCTCCCTCTCCGGAATCGAACCCTGATTCCCCGTTACCTGTTACAACCATGGTAGGCGCAGAACCTACCATCGACAGTTGATAAGGCAGACATTTGAAAGATGCGTCGCCGGTGCGAGACCGTGCGATCAGCAAAAAGTTATTCAGAGTCACCAAGGTGTACGATGACGGGCGGACCCACCACCGATTGGTTTTGATCTAATAAAAGCGCTCCTTCCGTCTCCGGTCGGAGCTCTGTTTGCATGTATTAGCTCTAGAATTACCACAGTTATCCAAGTAAATGTGGGTACGATCTAAGGAACCATAACTGATTTAATGAGCCTTTCGCGGTTTCACCTTAATACGGCTCGTACTGAGACATGCATGGCTTAATCTTTGAGACAAGCATATGACTACTGGCAGGATCAACCAGGGAACTGCTATCCGTTCAGAGGGGCATCTCGACCGACGGCGAACCGTCCGGACCGATCCTCTACGAGCAGATACACAGATATGTATGTATAAATTTCATAGATATATATACATACAAAAGAGCGTTGCACGGACCGCATCGTATTCTCTTCCGATATCATCCTACGTAAAATCATCATCGTCCTCTTTCGCCCGTTAGAAGGCCACGAGGGAAGTTTACGAGGAACGGGAAATAAGAATATCGGTCCTACCGTTCTGCGCTCCCGGTCGTTGGCGGACGAACCGCACCTATCGACCGAATCGTTAAGACGATCGTACATTAATATACATATATATATATATATAGTGTACGATGATGATGCGTGTGTATTCGTATATAACGGATACCGCGCGTTCAGTTCAATAGAATGCGAGCGAACCTCGCCGGTTAGCTTCGAACATACTCTCGCACCCTTCGCTAGATCGAAATCGTCTTGCGATGCAGAATACTACTGCAACATTAGGTGAGAGTAACGAACGAGCGTCCGAATATAATCTCGCTCGGAACGAGGGGAGTTGTTGCATTGGAGGATATTAAAATACGTTTTCTAACATTACGTATGTTAAATCATACATATAGTACCGCCGTTCACGGTTACGCCGCATAGTGAGCACTTGGACGTATCGAACGACCTCGTAAGCCCGCGGACACGCTGTGAATTTATATTTATATACATTGAACATAAGCATTGTATTATTATCATTAAAATATAATAATATATACACCACCCCGATGAGTCGGGCACTATGTGTCGTGCTGTTTAACGGTGCGCGATGCTCTGTCGTGGTACCATTCTATTTAAATAGCCTTCGTACATATCTACATACATACAGATATATTTATGCATATGTACGCAACAACCGGCATCGAACGACTAACACAACCGTCAACGAAGCGACAACGTAGGAGCGGGAAAACACAAACGTACAGCACCACGATACTACTAAAGCATGTGTACGATTCACGTTCGAACAACCACTCCTAACTGTATAAGCGACGTGCGCCCGGAACGTTGAGCGTGGACCGTTCGGCCCGGACTGCGGCCGTGCCCTGCCTCGGTCGGTCAAAATACGGCACGCCCGTACCGTAATATGTACCGCCGGCGACGAATCGTACGTTGGATAAGTATAGTCGCATCCGCGCTAAGGACCTAGGCGTTGCTCTAAGTCTACCTTATACGTACATTTAAGGCCGTTGTTGCTTACGTATGTCTTTAATACCGCCTGTTTTAACCCATCCTCCGACTAAGTTCACCGTGACGAACTCCGTCGGAGCAATATGGATACGTACGTACGTCTTGCAGCATGTTCCGAGTCGTCCTCCGACTAAGTTCACCGTGACGAACTCCGTCGGAGCAATATGGATACGTACGTACGTCTTGCAGCATGTTCCGAATCGTCCTCCGACTAAGTTCGCCGTGACGAACTTCGTCGGAGCAATGTCGATACATACGTCCTGGAGTATCTTCGAATCGTCCTCCGACTAAGTTCGCCGTGACGAACTTCGTCGGAGCAATGTCGATACATACGTCCTGTGGCATGTTCCGAATCGTCCTCCGACTAAGTTCGCCGTGACGAACTTCGTCGGAGCACTAAGGATACGTACGTCCGGAATTGAAAGAATCGACGTTGGACCCGAACATATCGTTGAATGTTGCATCTTCCGAGTTATCCTCCGACTAAGTTCACCGTGACGAACTCCGTCGGAGCACGATTAATAGGTAAGATCGAATCGAATGAATCGACATTAAACCCGAACATATAGTGACACCGCTCAGATGAGATGCTGTATGCTATAGATGGTCTATGGTCATCCGTATAATCCCAGCCGGATCACACATAGACCTTATCGAGACGCGGATTCCGCGGTACACTGTCGAGGTCTTACGGAACGGGCACCTTTTCTGCATCATCGGTTACGTCTCGACACGTTCAGTCGGAGCCCGAAAGGTACGTAAATCCAGACGAAACAATCAATGGAAGTACAGTGCCGCCGGAGCGATTATCTATACTGCCGGCCTGATGTAAAGTTTGACGAGGCACGGTTTCGTACCCTGTCGAAGTTAGACGAAGCGAGTAGCGTCCGTCGGTAATGTAATACGGCGTAACGGGGCGCCAGTTCGTACTCCGTACAAGTTTTACGGAGTAAGTAGCGTCCGTGTATCATGGAATATACCGACGACGATCATAGTCGGAGTAGAACATTTTTCGTACGTCGAAATCGGTACGAATAAACGAGCGGAGTAATATATCGTGACACCACTGCTCTGAATTTTCACTCCCGGTCATATAATAACATTGTCGGAGCGTACAGCGTTCGAGCCATAATAGAAGTAATGAATGTAATTTGAACAGATGTGATATCCGTAGAAGTGAGACTCGTTCGGAATACCGACATGTACGCACGGTGCGTCATCGGTCCGTCCATTAAAATAATTTCCATGAAATTGATCTTATCGTATGCTGTAACCTTCCTCCTCCCCTCCCCTCCCCCTCGAACACACACGTACACACATACACTTATGCACATGCATATATACATACACATATTATTTTCGATAAGAATGTGCCGATCTAAAGTAACATATACATATTAATCATTTAAATTGACAGCAAGTGCCGAAAATAATCGTTATTATATTATATTGTAAGCAGATATTAATTCGGCGCTTAAAATTTTTCATTTTCATATACATAATGCACTGATGTCAATTACCTCATACTGACATGTTGCTTGTAATTGTTCTAGGTCATGGAGTCTATTACATCTAACAATTATACGAAAGAATACCGGATGGAAGTTATAGAATATGGGATCGAATCTAAATCGTTCATAGACGTTGCGTATATTACAGGATTATTTACCCGATTATATACACATGGATAAGGCAACCGTAGGCACGTATTTCGAACACATTGACGAATCCAAGTGAATGTATAACAAATGAAAGTTATTCGGAGACCGGTACCGTTTCTTTGGGTCACCCGGCGAAGGAGAAGTAAATAAATAATGAATTTAATGCGGCAACATACCAACCCCGCACCAATGGAATCGACGTTAAGCGAGGACTCACACATATATATTGAGGTAAATACAACGATATAAAGGTACACGTGATATGTACCTATGTTATATCGATGTTTTATATACTCGATGCGATTGAATTCGGTAAGCGAATGTCAGATTAACGACCGAAAGTGAAGAAAGTATAGAACCGTCCATAAAGGCGAGTTTATGTGAAACAATCCATTTCAACAAACTACATGCACGTTTAAAGTTTCGATGTATTCAATTATCGATTTAATAGTGTATCGTATAAAACTATCGAAATGTATAATAGGAAATCAGAAACCTATGGCCGCCTAAAGCATATAATATGTACATGTAGTGCCGATATAAATACGGCCCTCTGTCAACATATTAGTACGTGAGAAGGTATTGCATATATAAATGAACGGACCCGGTACATCGAAAATAAAAGTAAGTCGCGCGTACCACCGTCACGATCGTCTTTCGTTACTACGCACAACGCGAAACTACATCGGTGGCGTAAACGAACGACATGGTTTATATACGGCCGTCTACCGGAGCGGACGCTATATACGAATATAGGCATTACTTACCCGAAACAATCCGAATTATGCGATATAATTTAATAAACAAACAATCGGACACGGGCACGTCTAAAGGAACGATGGCGTTCATAATAATAATACACAGGACCGTTTGAACGACGAGCGTAAATATATGTATATATCGACCAGACTTGGGCGCTACCGATTACCTTTCAATTACCAATTATATTAGTTGTAATGGGTAATTGAAATATACCAATTGCCAATTACCGGTAATTGTTATTGAATTTTGCCAATTACAAAATTAAATAACATTTTGACAATTCTCAATTACAATTACGAGTAATTGGTAATTGGCTTTTAACAATTACTGTAATTAGTAATTGGCAAATATCAATTACCAATTACATGCAATTGGTAATTGGTAAAGTAATTGGAAGTAATTGGCAAAAAAGTAATTCTAATTATACAAAAGGTAATTACATTTTAATTTTTATCCTACACATAAAGGAATTTTTAAAAGTGGTTCATTCACTCAAACATTGAATATATCGAAAGAAGAGAAATAGAATAATGTTTTTTTTTTTTTTTTTTTTATATTGTGTAATTGCAAATTTTTGTAATCATTGTATTTCTTTTAATAAATACTTTAAAAGTAATCATTACATTATTGTTATCAATTTTTACCCATTACATGTAATTAGTAATTGACAATCGCCAAATACAAATTACATGTGATTGGCAATTGTAGTTCATCAATTACAAATTACACATAATTGGTAATTGGCAGTCGCCTACAACAAAAGTCCTTTATGGGAAGGATAAAAATTAAATTGTAATTACCATTTGTATAATTAGAATTACTTTTTGTCAATTACTTCCATTTACTTTGCCAATTACCAATGGCATGTAATTGGTAATTGATATTTGCCAATTACTAATTACAGTAAGTGCTAATTAGTCATTGTTGATTGCCAATTGCTAATTACGCGTAATGGGTAATTGGCCGTGTAATAATTACAAAATGTAATGGGTAACGGCCAAGTCTGATATCGACCGTCACACGTGCGCCGTCGAACCGTACTGATATGAAAGACGCAAATAGACAAACAAGTGGTAGCGGATGTTGGAGGTGAAGTGCGTATCGGCGGCGCCTTTGAGGACCAGAAGTGGCGTTGGAGCGCGGCAAAC
>JAYRCI010000059.1:0-17500 GCA_038088585.1 Chrysina gloriosa | reverse complement strand
ACCTTTCGGGTTTCTCAGGTTTACCCCTGAACGGTTTCACGTACTCTTGAACTCTCTCTTCAAAGTTCTTTTCAACTTTCCCTCACGGTACTTGTTCGCTATCGGTCTCGTGGTCATATTTAGCCTTAGATGGAGTTTACCACCCACTTAGGGCTGCACTCTCAAGCAACCCGACTCTGAGGAGAGATCCTCTCGCGATCGACGGCGGCCAACTACGGGCCTGGCACCCTCTATGGGTAAGTGGCCCCGTTCAAGAAGGACTTGGGCGCGCCGAACGACCTCGAGATACTGGATCCTCCCTAACACCACATTTCCCGGCGTCCGTCGACCGACCGCGGGATTCGGTGCTGGGCTTATCCCTGTTCGCTCGCCGCTACTGAGGGAATCCTGGTTAGTTTCTTTTCCTCCGCTTAGTAATATGCTTAAATTCGGCGGGTAATCTCACCTGCTCTGAGGTCGCGTTAATGCCGAACGCCTTTTTCCTGTGCGTGCGTGTATATGACGGCGGGGCGCGTATCGCGCCGGTCGGACGTCCGCAGTAGTGCTGCTGTGATACGACGACCGTATGCGCGCGCGCGTGTTCGCTTTAAAGCTGTCTCGCCGATGCGCCGCACCGTGTTCTGTTACGGAGGACGCGAGCGGATAAACACAGCGACCGTCTTACACGACGCGGAATTATAAGGACGTTCGTTGTATATATATTTAAGGAAACGAAACCGCCGGCGCCGCTCTAACGAGCGGTAGTGCCGTGGTAGTATCGATATTCCCACGACGGACGAGACCCGCCGCGCGTGCGCAAGCACGCGCGCACGAAATCGCGCGACGTCAACGAAAACGCACGTCTCGCCCCGTTATATCTTCTATTCTTCTCCTTCGATATGTGTGGGTGGGTGAGTGTGTGTGTGTGTGTCCACCACCGCCACCACCACCGGACCCCGCGCGTTAACGCGGACGGCACCAAGGAGACGAAGAAAACGGTACGTCGACGGCGGTCGTTTGTGACGACGCGGTCATCATGTGCGTGCGCGTGCGATGCTACCGCGCGGCTACATTGCCTTCGCCCAAAATATTGCGACGGTAATCCTCTCTACCGGCTGACCGGAAGGGGAATACCGCGCAGTCTTGGATATGGAAACGACCCTCAGCCAGGAGTGGTCCGGGAACAGTATCCGAGGACCGCAATGTGCGTTCGAAATGTCGATGTTCAAGTGTCCTGCAGTTCACAATTTGACGCGCAATTAGCTGCGTTCTTCATCGACCCACGAGCCAAGTGATCCACCGTTCAGGATAATCTTTTTCGCATTTGCGTTTGTCGTACACGCTAGCGCTCGGGCGGGACTGGCGTCGGCGGAGCGGCGCAACGCGTTCGTATACGTTATTATATACTCGACGCGGTCGCCTCTACTCCGGCTTTCGCCGATTCCGCGCGTATAGCCTGCCGTGCGTTTGCGATGACGACGTATATTGTGTGATTGATGTACATATGTATTGCTTTTGTTTGTATTTAATACAACATATACGCGCCTATATGGCGCGATATTAAACGTGTGGTTTAAACACGACGTGTGCAGCGTACGCGGACGAGCTCGATTAAGTCGGCGACGTTGAACGCCGGCCGATCGACTGCGCATCTATGCGTAACGTTTGTCGGGCGAAATTCATTCAAACACCGTCGGAATCGCTTGTATACCTCGGTTATCGTCGCGTCCGTCGCGTTATGTACGCGCTGTGCGCGTATAACGGGATCTACGGACGGAAACTAACGGATCCGGTAGCGAATCTCCTGACCGGGTACCTCGCCGATCGTCGTCGTCTCGCTATATTTCGTCGTGGCCATCGCCGGATCGCCCCATCGTAATCGTGTTACGTCGTCGTCGTCGTCGTTCTCTCGCGCTTAGAGCGATAAAACGGAAATACGAACGATTTCACGTAAGGAGGGGGCGCATCGGCAGGTACTAGAGCTCCGGCGATAAATATGCAAGTACGACGAGGGCGGGTGTCCCTAGGTACCCGTAAACGAACGTTCGATCGCACAGCCGTCGACGGATGGGCTCACGATCGTTCCGGCATCGGAATTCTCGTACGCTCTTGCCTTCCGCACGTTCGTGCTCACACATATTTTAATAATATTCTTCTATCTCTTATTATTATTATTATAATGGAGATATATTTATATTATTTACCGTTCTCGGGTCAGTTCGATTGCTGCTCGCACGAGGAGGTACTCGCGTACGCACGCACGCACGCACGACTCGCCATTTACCGTTCGAATATTCCAACGACCAATAACGCGTTTAACACAGTTCGAATATGGCATTAATGACAGTTCGAAACGTTATTATTATCGTCGTGGATTTTCGATGTACGGTATTTATGTATGTCGTCGTCGTTATCGTGTCGTCGTCACTCCCCTCTTTCTTGTGGAGCGCCATTATTCATTCGTATCTTCAGTTCGAATAGTATACGTACGCGGCGGCCGGCAGCGAACGTCCGACACGTCCGTTGACGTTCAGTCGGATCGGCGCTCATGCCGGTATCGCTTTCGTATTTTCTTAATTAAACGTTCGTGATTTTCTGCGTTCTTCTCGTGAGAGAGAAAGAGGTGCAGACACGCGTTAATGATCCTTCCGCAGGTTCACCTACGGAAACCTTGTTACGACTTTTACTTCCTCTAAATGATCAAGTTTGGTCATCTTCCCAGCAACATCGGCGACGTGGTAACGCAACCGCGCACCGGTCCGAAGACCTCACTAAATCATTCAATCGGTAGTAGCGACGGGCGGTGTGTACAAAGGGCAGGGACGTAATCAACGCGAGCTTATGACTCGCGCTTACTGGGAATTCCTCGTTCATGGGGAACAATTGCAAGCCCCAATCCCTAGCACGAAGGAGGTTCAGCGGGTTACCCGGACCGCTCGGCCAGGGAAGACACGCTGATTCCTTCAGTGTAGCGCGCGTGCGGCCCAGAACATCTAAGGGCATCACAGACCTGTTATTGCTCAATCTCGTGCGGCTAGAAGCCGCCTGTCCCTCTAAGAAGAATTAATTGTACGCCGACAGTAAAAACCGCGACCGGTCGCGACGCGAGCGCCGGACCGGCGGGCCTTTGGGATGTCGAGAATACGCCTAGTTAGCAGGCTAGAGTCTCGTTCGTTATCGGAATTAACCAGACAAATCGCTCCACCAACTAAGAACGGCCATGCACCACCACCCACCGAATCAAGAAAGAGCTGTCAATCTGTCAATCCTTCCGGTGTCCGGGCCTGGTGAGGTTTCCCGTGTTGAGTCAAATTAAGCCGCAGGCTCCACTCCTGGTGGTGCCCTTCCGTCAATTCCTTTAAGTTTCAGCTTTGCAACCATACTTCCCCGGAACCCAAAAGCTTTGGTTTCCCGGAAGCTGCCCGCCGAGTCATCGGAGGAACGTCGGCGGATCGCTAGCTGGCATCGTTTATGGTTAGAACTAGGGCGGTATCTGATCGCCTTCGAACCTCTAACTTTCGTTCTTGATCAATGAAAGCGTTTTTGGCAAATGCTTTCGCTTCTGTCCGTCTTGCGACGATCCAAGAATTTCACCTCTAACGTCGCAATACGAATGCCCCCATCCGTTCCTATTAATCATTACCTCGGAGTTCCGAAAACCAACAAAATAGAACCGAGGTCCTATTCCATTATTCCATGCACACAGTATTCAGGCGAAGTTTTAGCCTGCTTTAAGCACTCTAATTTGTTCAAAGTAAACGTGCCGGCCCACCTCGACACTCGGTAAAGAGCACCGCGGTGGGATTTGAAGTTGGACCGCCCCCGAAGAGGCTAAGTCCACCGGCAGGACGTCCCGCGGACACGCCAGTTAAACACCGCGAGCGATGAACCGGCGGCGCGGGACACAAATTCGACTACGAGCTTTTTAACCGCAACAACTTTAATATACGCTATTGGAGCTGGAATTACCGCGGCTGCTGGCACCAGACTTGCCCTCCAATTGATCCTCGTTAAAGGGTTTAGAGTGTACTCATTCCGATTACGGGGCCTCGGATGAGTCCCGTATCGTTATTTTTCGTCACTACCTCCCCGTGCCGGGAGTGGGTAATTTGCGCGCCTGCTGCCTTCCTTGGATGTGGTAGCCGTTTCTCAGGCTCCCTCTCCGGAATCGAACCCTGATTCCCCGTTACCCGTTACAACCATGGTAGGCGCAGAACCTACCATCGACAGTTGATAAGGCAGACATTTGAAAGATGCGTCGCCGGTGCGAGACCGTGCGATCAGCAAAAAGTTATTCAGAGTCACCAAGGTGTACGATGACGGGCGGACCCCCACCGATTGGTTTTGATCTAATAAAAGCGCTCCTTCCGTCTCCGGTCGGAGCTCTGTTTGCATGTATTAGCTCTAGAATTACCACAGTTATCCAAGTAAATGTGGGTACGATCTAAGGAACCATAACTGATTTAATGAGCCTTTCGCGGTTTCACCTTAATACGGCTCGTACTGAGACATGCATGGCTTAATCTTTGAGACAAGCATATGACTACTGGCAGGATCAACCAGGGAACTGCTATCCGTTCAGAGGGGCATCTCGACCGACGGCGAACCGTCCGGACCGATCCTCTACGAGCAGATACACAGATATGTATGTATAAATTTCATAGATATATATACATACAAAAGAGCGTTGCACGGACCGCATCGTATTCTCTTCCGATATCATCCTACGTAAAATCATCATCGTCCTCTTTCGCCCGTTAGAAGGCCACGAGGGAAGTTTACGAGGAACGGGAAATAAGAATATCGGTCCTACCGTTCTGCGCTCCCGGTCGTTGGCGGACGAACCGCACCTATCGACCGAATCGTTAAGACGATCGTACATTAATATACATATATATATATATATAGTGTACGATGATGATGCGTGTGTATTCGTATATAACGGATACCGCGCGTTCAGT
Organism: Chrysina gloriosa; assembly: GCA_038088585.1. Classification (NCBI taxonomy): domain Eukaryota; kingdom Metazoa; phylum Arthropoda; class Insecta; order Coleoptera; family Scarabaeidae; genus Chrysina; species Chrysina gloriosa. The sequence continues at coordinate 12,560 of JAYRCI010000059.1, read as the reverse complement.
TCAATAGAATGCGAGCGAACCTCGCCGGTTAGCTTCGAACATACTCTCGCACCCTTCGCTAGATCGAAATCGTCTTGCGATGCAGAATACTACTGCAACATTAGGTGAGAGTAACGAACGAGCGTCCGAATATAATCTCGCTCGGAACGAGGGGAGTTGTTGCATTGGAGGATATTAAAATACGTTTTCTAACATTACGTATGTTAAATCATACATATAGTACCGCCGTTCACGGTTACGCCGCATAGTGAGCACTTGGACGTATCGAACGACCTCGTAAGCCCGCGGACACGCTGTGAATTTATATTTATATACATTGAACATAAGCATTGTATTATTATCATTAAAATATAATAATATATACACCACCCCGATGAGTCGGGCACTATGTGTCGTGCTGTTTAACGGTGCGCGATGCTCTGTCGTGGTACCATTCTATTTAAATAGCCTTCGTACATATCTACATACATACAGATATATTTATGCATATGTACGCAACAACCGGCATCGAACGACTAACACAACCGTCAACGAAGCGACAACGTAGGAGCGGGAAAACACAAACGTACAGCACCACGATACTACTAAAGCATGTGTACGATTCACGTTCGAACAACCACTCCTAACTGTATAAGCGACGTGCGCCCGGAACGTTGAGCGTGGACCGTTCGGCCCGGACTGCGGCCGTGCCCTGCCTCGGTCGGTCAAAATACGGCACGCCCGTACCGTAATATGTACCGCCGGCGACGAATCGTACGTTGGATAAGTATAGTCGCATCCGCGCTAAGGACCTAGGCGTTGCTCTAAGTCTACCTTATACGTACATTTAAGGCCGTTGTTGCTTACGTATGTCTTTAATACCGCCTGTTTTAACCCATCCTCCGACTAAGTTCACCGTGACGAACTCCGTCGGAGCAATATGGATACGTACGTACGTCTTGCAGCATGTTCCGAGTCGTCCTCCGACTAAGTTCACCGTGACGAACTCCGTCGGAGCAATATGGATACGTACGTACGTCTTGCAGCATGTTCCGAATCGTCCTCCGACTAAGTTCGCCGTGACGAACTTCGTCGGAGCAATGTCGATACATACGTCCTGGAGTATCTTCGAATCGTCCTCCGACTAAGTTCGCCGTGACGAACTTCGTCGGAGCAATGTCGATACATACGTCCTGTGGCATGTTCCGAATCGTCCTCCGACTAAGTTCGCCGTGACGAACTTCGTCGGAGCACTAAGGATACGTACGTCCGGAATTGAAAGAATCGACGTTGGACCCGAACATATCGTTGAATGTTGCATCTTCCGAGTTATCCTCCGACTAAGTTCACCGTGACGAACTCCGTCGGAGCACGATTAATAGGTAAGATCGAATCGAATGAATCGACATTAAACCCGAACATATAGTGACACCGCTCAGATGAGATGCTGTATGCTATAGATGGTCTATGGTCATCCGTATAATCCCAGCCGGATCACACATAGACCTTATCGAGACGCGGATTCCGCGGTACACTGTCGAGGTCTTACGGAACGGGCACCTTTTCTGCATCATCGGTTACGTCTCGACACGTTCAGTCGGAGCCCGAAAGGTACGTAAATCCAGACGAAACAATCAATGGAAGTACAGTGCCGCCGGAGCGATTATCTATACTGCCGGCCTGATGTAAAGTTTGACGAGGCACGGTTTCGTACCCTGTCGAAGTTAGACGAAGCGAGTAGCGTCCGTCGGTAATGTAATACGGCGTAACGGGGCGCCAGTTCGTACTCCGTACAAGTTTTACGGAGTAAGTAGCGTCCGTGTATCATGGAATATACCGACGACGATCATAGTCGGAGTAGAACATTTTTCGTACGTCGAAATCGGTACGAATAAACGAGCGGAGTAATATATCGTGACACCACTGCTCTGAATTTTCACTCCCGGTCATATAATAACATTGTCGGAGCGTACAGCGTTCGAGCCATAATAGAAGTAATGAATGTAATTTGAACAGATGTGATATCCGTAGAAGTGAGACTCGTTCGGAATACCGACATGTACGCACGGTGCGTCATCGGTCCGTCCATTAAAATAATTTTCATGAAACTTCTGTTCATAATTATTTTTCTTCTTGCTAACAAAATTTATGCTGTTTTGCTGATCATTTCCTTTTTTGATTTCCATGTTCTATAGTTTCACCAATTCTGACTGAGCAATTTTATTAATTGCCTTCTCTAGATTTAAACTTTCATCCATTTGTAGAATTTCAGACAATTTCTGGTCATTTATGCCAACAACTAACCGATCTCTTATTAGTTCATCCATCAAATTACCATAGTTACACGTTTTGGCTAATGTGATGATGGTGTCTATATATTCTTGTACCGTTTCATTTTCTCGCTGATTTCTGAGATTAAATTTGGCTCATTCATATATAACATTTGTTTTCTTAATATAGTACTCATTCAAGGTTTTCTTGAGATCTGTATATGTCTCGAAACTTTCCTCGGTTCTTTGTAATGTGTCCCACAATTTATTCACCTGGATTCCCATGTGCAGAAGTAAGTTATTAATTTGAATTTTTTGTTCCACTTCATCCATTTTAGTAGCCATTCTATATCTTTCGTAGTGTTTAATCCAACTTTCCCATTCATCCTTCTTAAAAGAAAATTTTTCTGGAAGTGAAAAAATTTGGTTTTGGCGTACTGGGTTCGTTGGTGGAATTTCATTTCGGTTGGAGGTGTGCACCTGTAATTGTGTTACAATTCCTCTTACTTCCTTTAATTCTTCTTGAAGCCTGGCTATCTCCTGTTTGTTCATTTTAGACTTCTTTTCTTTTACATTAACCCTGCTGTACTGTTAAAATTTACTCTACACGTGTATCGTTCGGGTCAATATGACCCGAAACATTATTTGCAACAAAGAATAAGTCTACTGTTTGAAAAGAAATATTTTATTTATAGAAAAATAGAAATTTACATCTTCTAATAAAAAACATTTACACTTAAACATAAAAAATGTATTTTATAAAAAGATATGGAGCACAATTTGGACAAAAGAATTTTACATGCTTCTTACAAAGATGTTTATTGCATATTACACAAGTAATACAGTAGACTCCCGTAAGTTCGGCCACCTCGGGACCGGACCCTAGGCCGAACTAACCGATGCTTATCTAAAAAATGCCCATTTATTGTTTGTATGGATCTAGCAAAAACAAAACACTTGTACATTAAGTAGAAGACAACACAGAGGTTATCTCTGACATATATTTAACACATATGAAAAGATAGAACGTTACAAAAATACTATAAAACAATACTTACAGAACACTAGGCCTAATAAAATTTAAAAATATTATTGCACATTGGTAATTTGGTTTCTTAAACACTTAAAAAAGTCAGTAATTTTTTTCTGAATTTTCTTTTCTAATGATTTTTGATGTGCAAAGTCACGCCACTTTTTAATAATCATTACATCGATGGCAGTTGCTTCTTTTTGCTGTTCGACGTAGGTAGCTGCCAGTTGCAAAGCTGCTTTGCCTTCAGCGTGACTCATTTTATTTTCTTCTTCTTCCTCTTCATTCTCAGCAGCATCTGTGTCGTTATCCTTCTCATTTTCTTGGCGAATGACACACTCGGCGATTTCGTCGTCGTTCAAAACCTCGTTGTGTAGCTCCTTTTCAAAGTTGATCCACTCCAAAACATCTTCTTCGACAATGGGACCACAGTTCGGTAGTTGCTGAAGGTCGTGCAATAGAGCTGCATTGTCATCAGGTTCGTTAACAAGAATGTTGTTTGGCTCATCTGCTGTTGTGTTTGCTTGGTCAATCTTATCTTCTATATTTGGCTAAAGTTTTTTCCAAGACTTTACAAACGTCGACGGTGGTATTTCGTCGTATGCCTTGGCCGACATGTACACAACATCCGTCATATTAACTGACTTCAGCACTTTTAAGAGGTCTAAGTTGTCATCAGCCTCCAGTTTGGAAAGAACTTCAGAAAGCAGTTTTCGGCGATACTTTCTCTTGAAGCACTCAATGACCCCTTGGTCCATTGGCTGTTGAAGACTGGTTACATTGGGTGGCTGGAACAGCAGTTTAATTTCTTTTTCATCGTCACACTGAAGACCTTCCTGGTGAGTAGGCGCGTCGTCAAGCAGTAGAAGTGCTTTGATGGGCAGATTTAATTTTGTCAAATGGTTTTTCACTTTCGGAACAAATTCGCACACAAACCATTCCCTGAACAAATATGTGTCCATCCATGCTGATTTCTGGGACCGATAATACACTGGTAGAGTTTCCATGTTTATGTTCTTAAACGCTCTCGGTTTTGCTGCTGTGCCAATGACAAATAGGGGTATCTTGTGGGTCCCCGAGGCATTTGAACACAAGGCGACCGTTATCCTCTCTTTGCTGACTTTAAATCCTGCCGCAGATGTTTCTTGTGGGGTGGCAAAGGTTTTTCTGGGCAAAAGTCTAAAATTTAACCCAGTTTCGTCGATGTTGTAGATTTGCTCTGGACTCAAGTTTTGGTCACCAATGATTTTTAAAAATTTTGCAGAAAAATTTTTGGCCGCTGTTGGGTCTGCAGACAGCTTCTCGCCACAAACTCCAATAAAATGGACCCCGTGTCTCTTTTTCCACCGGGAGAGCCATCCCTCACTAGCCGAGAACGCCTCTTCTGATTGAAGCTTTAAGTGCAAGATCATAGCCTTCTCTTTTAGGATTGGTCCACTTAACGGGGTTCCTCGTCTTCGTTCTTGAACGAACCACAACCACAGAGCATCTTCCACCAATTCGTGTTTTGCTTTTCTCAGTGTGCAACGCTTTTGTAGAACTTTTTCAGTTTCAATCTGTGTACAAAAGCCTTCGATAGTTTTTCTATTGCGCCGCCAGTCGTTGATTGTACTTTTGCCCACGTTTAAATCTCTGCAAATACTTTGCACGGATTCTCCTTTGTCCAATCTTTCCAGAGCTTGTAGTCGCTGTTCCATTGACTTGTACTTACGTTTACGCGTTACACTCATTTTAAAAACAGTTTAATGCACGACGCGAAACAGTTATTGTCCAAACACACAACAAGTATACTGTCTATATAAACAGTAAAAATCGCAAGTGAAACAAGAATCACTGACTGTAGGGCTACCGTAAAGATGTGCGCTTTACGACTGCACAGTATGAATACAAGACGCAAACTGAGTAACTAATGAACTAAACAAAGAATACAATACTGTAAACAAGTTGAGACTTGCTGCCTGTTCGCGTCTGGCTGGCGCTCGCCAAGTGTGTGATTAATGCTCAGAGAGCCGGCCGGACTAAGCGGAGACCGAACTAACCGAGGCCGAACTTACGGGAGTCTACTGTATTTGTTTTGTTGTCATTACTTGACGGACAAAATTTGCATCGTGCACGTTTTGCATTAATGTTCGCTGCTGTTGAGGGTTCATTTGATGTTAAGGCTGTATTTCGATTTTTCGATTGTTGAGCTTTTACCACTATGTTGCGAGCTTCTTCTCCTCTGGGTAGGTACGTTCTTGACTCCATATGTAATTTTATGAGTGATTTTCCTAATTCTTCTAGAAATAATCTTCTTTTTGTTAGTTTATTGTTGTTCCAATTTGGATTCACAGCAGTCCATAATACATACGCGTTGTAAGCCGAAATGTCTAGCATGTTATAAAAAATTACCATAGGCCAGCGATTGGATTTCCTTTTACAAGTATATGTGCCCACTAATTGATCGAGTGTGTCAACGGCACCTTTAGTTGCATTGTAGTCTAGTATTATATGAGATTTCTGATCAGTTCTTTCAGCGACTTTGTTGTCGTGATGCAATGTGCTCATAAGGATCACGTTCTTACCCTTTTTGGCACATAATTTACGACGGTTGTATCATTTGTGAAAAAGAAAGAACTGCTATGTACTTGTTTGTTAGTTATTGGCTGAGGAAGTTCCGGCTTGTTTTTTCTAACAGTTCCTTCGTAAGTTTTCTTTTCAGCAGTAACTGTCCTAAGTTGTATGATGTGAAAAAATTGTCACACGTCACATTATGTCCTCTTAGTTCGCTGGTGAGATCGCAAACCACCCGCATGCCCTGAATTTTTTCTGGTGGAGCACCCTCCTCCTTTCCCTTGTAAACTTGTACTTTCAATGCGTAAGATGTTTCACTGTCACAGAGAGTCCAAATTTTGATATCATACCTCGCTGGTTTACTAGGTATATATTGCTTGAAAGGGCAGCGACCTCTAAATGCAACTAACTGTTCATCCACCGTTACATTTTCTCCAGGATTATATAACATGGGAAGATTTTCTACCCACATTTCCCAAATGTTTCTAATGGCCGCTAATTTATCAGCACGTCTTCTTTCCTGGCGTGTAGTCTTGTCATCAAAGCGAATCACACGGGATATCATGCTGAATTGTTCAAGAGACATGGTTGCTCGAAAAATGCTTCGACCGGTATCATTGTCCCACAGACTTCTTGTAGCTTCTCCGTGCGATCGGTAGACGCCGGCAAGTAACAAAAGACTAATGTAGGCTTGAACAGTGGTGCTATCTAAAACTTTCCACTTTGTATCGTAAACCCGTAATCCTTCAATATTTGTCATCATTATCCCTTCCTTCTCGATCGCAGGAAAAAATACAATTTCAAATGCACTTTTTATGTCTGTAATTCTCGCACATGCATATCTTGTAATTCCTGCAGGAGTGCGAATCACATTGCCAGAACTAAAACGACCACGTGGCTGAGGTGGAAGTAAATTCCATTCAATTTTACCATCTTTCGAGAAAATTGTCTGAACATTCTGAGGCATTCGAAGATTTTCTTGGTCTTGTTCGCTAGCAGAACTATCACTTTCCGACACATCACTTATATGATCTTCAAATTCAGAAACAGATTCATCACTATCAGAAGCTTGTGCAAGAGCTTGCAGTTCTGCATCACTTAGTGGTCTTCGACTTGCCATATTGAAATCGAGAGTGAAACTAACAAGCAAATTGAGTGCAACGTTTTATAACTAAGGTATCACGCATGCGTGCAACGCCTGAGACGTCCCCTTACAGAAACCAAAAACAGACGCTAACACGTTTGAGCTTGAATAACCCTGCGTAATCAAGAACATGCAAGAAGGTAATACGTGATAGTCAAGTAGCAAAAAAATAAAACAAATAAATCATTTTTATTACTTTCTAACATATTAGGCGCAGTGATGGGTCGTTATTATATGCACAATTGTGTTGTATATAATAATAAACAATATAAATGCGAAAAACATATCCTAGAAATATGTATATAACGTAGATGACTGTCGGGTCATATTGACCCGAACGTAATAAAGGTAACATATAAATAAATATTTCAAACAAAAATAAAAAAATAAAATGTTTATGGAATATTAACGTAAACAAAGTAACAAATAAAGTCAGTGAACGCCATGAACATTTTTTGACAAATATTCATATTAGAGCGAAACAAAATTCTGTTTGGGTCAAATAGACCCGAACAGTGCAGCAGGGTTAAATATAGTATTTAACCTGACACCATGTGTTATGTATATCCATATATATATAGATATATATATATATATATATAGACATAGATTAAGATTAGTAGTACGTTCAGACAGTAGGGGAGTTATAATGTTAGAGATATAAGACAGTTTGTATTTTTTAAAGCAACATTTAATATAAATAAAATATTATTAAATATAAACAACTTTACGTTTGTTCTCAGTAATTTACTACATAAAGAAGTACAAAACATGGCGCTGCGATAAATAGAACAACGTGGAAAAGCAGAGATACATAACCTCGAAAAAGAAATGGAATCGTTCAATAAACCGGAACCTCTAAATCTAAAAGGAAATTTAAAGACAAATTTCAATAAATTCAAACAAGAAATTGAAATATATTTCAGTGCTACCGAAACAAGTAACAAACCAAAGCAAGTGCAAAAGGCAAGATTGTTAAATTTAATGGGCTCCGCAGCATTAAAAATATACAACACAATGGAAATAGCTGAGGAGAGGGATGCTACCGTGGAGGAAATATTGGATGCGTTTAAAATATACTGCATACCAAAACGAAACTTAGCTATGGAACAATTCAAATTTTTTAAATGTGTACAAAAAGAAGATGAGACGTTTGATCAATACTTAACAATTTTAAAACAGAACATAAAGTCCTGCAAATTTGGAGAAGTTGAAAGTTCAATACTAAAATCACAAATAATATTAGGATTAAGGAACAAGGACTTACAAGAAAAATTACTGAGAGAAGATATGAGTTTGGAAAAAACTGTCAAGTATTGTCAAACTGTAGAAATGGCAGAAGGAGCAAAAAAGGAACTAGAATCGAAGAAACCGGATGAAACAAATCAAGTGGATTATACAAAAGAAAAGATAAACTGGAATAAAGATAAGTCTAGCTTTAATCAAAATAAAAATGCATGTGGTAAATGTAATACAAAACATAAATATGGTAAATGCCCCGCATTTGAGAAAAAATGTTTTTATTGTAATAAATCAAATCATTTTTCTAATTGCTGTACTCATCACAATAAAAACAAATATAAAAATGAGAAAATGAATGTAAAGAAAACCCATCAGGTTGAAAATTATTCTGATGATGATCTTGAAATAAACTCAATCAAACAGATATCAGTAATTAATGATATAAATTGTGATTGGTACACAGAGATAACCATTCATAATTTAGTAATAAGATTTAAAATTGACAGTGGGTCTCATTCAAATATATTAAACTTAAATTATTACAATAAATTAATACCTAAACCTAAACTCGAAAAACTACCACAAGATTAGAAGCTTATGGAGGTTTTAAAATAGATTCACTGGGTACCTGTCAGTTAACATGTAATGTAAATAACATATGTTCAAAATTAGATTTTATTATTGTTAAAGACTATCAATGTAAACCTATTCTAGGACTTAAAGCATGCGTATTTTTTAAGCTTATAACTAGAATAAACAATATTAATGACTCAAAAGAAAATTTTATAGAAGAAAATAGTGACATATTTACTGGATTGGGATGCTTTCCAGACACATATACAATCACACTAAGACCAGATGCCCAACCAAAGGTCAATCCAAGTAGAAGAATACCTTTAATATTGAAGGACAGAGTTAAGGAGGCGTTAGATCAAATGGTAAACAGAGGAATTATAAAGCCAGCGGATGATAATGATTTACCAGAATGGGTAAGCAATATTGTTATTGTCGAGAAACCAGATAAGTCACTTCGAATATGCCTAGACCCACAAATATTAAATCAAAACATAGTTAGGAACTATTATAGCATACCAACAGTAGATGAAATAAAAGCAAAACTAGCTCACAAAAAGTTCTATACAGTATTAGATATAAAAGACGGATTTTATCACGTAAAACTAGATCACCAGTCAAGTAACATATGCACGTTCAACAGCCCATTTGGACTGCATTCGTTCTTAAGACTGCCTTTTGGAATAAATTCAGCCCCAGAGCTATTCCAGAAATTAAATTGCAAATATTTTAACGACATTGAAGGACTAATAATTTATTTTGACGATCTGTTAATTTGTCATGAGACCAAAGAAGGCCATGATAAAATAATGAAACAAGTAATAGAAAGAGCAAAAAAATATAATATAAAATTTAACAGGAAAAAGCTACAATATTGTTGCAATTCTGTAAAGTATTTAGGATTAATATTTAGTGAAAATGGGGTAACCATCGATGACGAACGAATTAAATCTATAAAAGATCTAAAAAATCCCACAAATAAAAAGAGTTAATGCAAATAATGGGAATGATTAATTACCTCAGAGATTTTCTGCCAAATTTATCTGAATTAACAAGTCCTTTTAGAAATTTGTTAAAAGCGGACACACAATGGTTATGGTCAACAACACATACAAAGAGTTTAGAGAAAATTAAACAACTAATATGTGAAGCCCCAATTCTGGCTAATTTCAACCCCAAAGAAAATATTGTAATACAATGCGACAGTAGCAAAGATGCTCTAAGATGTTGTTTATTACAAAACAAGCAACCAGTAATGTTTGCATCACGATCATTGACAGAGACTGAAAAGTCATATGCACAAATTGAGAAAGAACTGCTTGCAGTTACATTTGCATGTGAAAAGAGCCACACATACATTTATGGGAAAACAATTACTGTAAATACTGACCATCAACCGCTAGTAACAATAATGAGAAAAAATATAGCCGATATTAAAAACAATAGACTTAAAAGATTACGCTTAAAACTACTCATTTATAATTTAGAAGTACATTATCTACCAGGTAGATATATGTACATTGCAGACCTCTTGTCAAGAAATTTTATAGATGAGACCGCACGATGATCCATTAATGAATGACGTAGTGCACACAGTATCAACAATATGTATGAAACTCAGTGGCGAGAGATCAAAACAAATTCAATTAGAAACATCCAGAGATCCAATCCTTAAACAAATTGTGGAATACTGTAAGAAAGGTTGGCCAAATAATCGCAAACCAACTGGTGAAATCGCACATTATTACAAAATGAGGAACGACATATTTTTAGAAAACAGACTTATAATACCCACAAAACTAAGAGACTTTTATTTAAGGATACTACATGAAACACACATAGGAATAGTCAAAACAAAGGGAAAAGCAAGACACTTACTATATTGGCCTGGCATTATGGCAAATATTGAAAGTATGATTTCCAATTGTCAAATATGCACTAGATATAGTAATTTTAACAGAAAGGACTCTACGCCAACATGAGTTACCCGAATATCCGTTCGAGAAAGTGGGGATTGACATTGCTCAATATGATACAAAGAACTATCTAATTTTGGAGGATTATTACTCTAGATGGCTCGAAGTTGAAGAATTACCAGACAAGACAAGCACCTCGGTAATAAATACATTACAAGCAATTTTTAGTAGATTCGGCATACCTCAGATAGTAATATCAGATAACATGCCATTTGACAGTGACACATATAAAAACTTTGCTAAAGAATGGAACTTTACAATAATAACTAGTAGTCCATATCACAGCCAAAGCAACGGGTTAGCAGAAAAAGGAGTAGGCATAGCCAAGAAAATGTTAAAGAAGTGCAAATACACAAAATCAAATTATCAGTTGTATCTATTGAATTACAGAACTAGTCCTCTTGTTGAGCTTGGAGTATCACCGGCACAATTATTAATGAGTAGACAACTGCGTACCAAAGTACCAACCACAATTGAAGCATTAAAACCCAAGGTGATCGACGTACAGGAAAAGACATTAAAAAAGAGAGAAAAGGAAGAAAAATACTACAACCGATCAGCAAAAACAAAAGAACAAAAATTTCAAAAAGGAGAGAAGATAACAACATGGGACATAAAACAAAAAATATGGAGAGATGCAATCATTTTAAAAAAACTCTCACAGCCCAGATCATACTTAATAAAGACAACCGAGGGACATACAATAAGAAGAAACATCCAATACTTAAAGAAATCCAAGGGAATAATTAAACCTACGCCATCGGGCCTAGATAGATATGATAGTCCGGAAAAAATACAACCAACAGTGGACGAAGAGGATAACGCGGAGGGCACGCAACCCACAGGCAACAAAACCACACCAAATATACAGACTCGTACCAAATACGATCGGCAAATTAAAAAGCCAGTCCGGTTGGATTTATAAAAGGGAGCGTGTTATGTATATCCATATATATATATAGACATAGATTAATATTAGTAGTACGTTCAGACAGTAGGGGAGTTATAATGTTAGAGATATAAGACAGTTTGTATTTTTAAAAGCAACATTTAATATAAATAAAATATTATTAAATATAAACAACTTTACGTTTGTTCTCAGTAATTTACTACATAAAGAAGTACAAAACACCATTAAATGTATGATAGGTAGGCCGATACGAAAAGATACGCTAACCAAGTGTAACTAACTATATTATCGTTACCCGCTTATATAACATCGCTTCTCCCCACACACGTCTCCAGGGATGCCAACTTATCTACTACCAACTCCCTACACAGTAAGAAGATCAACATAGAAATCACGTCTAATGATCTGTGCTTCAGTAGGATACGTTTCTTCGTTGATCTTTGCTATTTCAAACAAACTACGGATTGCTAGAAATGGTGCTGCTGTCATTCCAAACGTTACCGTGTTTAATGTGTATCTCTTCAGTTCATCGTTAGGATTTTCGCGCCATAAAATCCTTTGGTATTTGCGTTGTTCTTCCTCTACCCATACTTGGCAATACATTTGAGTTATATTGGCTGTTACGACGTATTGGTGTGTTCTGAACCTGGCAAATATTGCGAAAAGATCATCCTGTATTGTAGCACCCGCATATTGTGCTTCATTAATTGATATTCCGTTCTGTAGTTTACACGATTCGTCAAATACCACACGCAATTTGGAGGTTTCGCTTGAGGTTTTAACTACTGCGTGATGAGGTAGATAAAATCAGCCTCTTTCTTGTGTGTTTACTTCGGTCATGTGGTTCTGGTTGATATAATCATTAATTACATTTGAGATACTC
>JAYRCI010000058.1:0-48449 GCA_038088585.1 Chrysina gloriosa | reverse complement strand
AATGGAATCGAAGAATTAAAAATGCAATGTACATGTCCATTCACGATTTTTTTTTCATACGGGCGGCCGTCTTTGTTGCTCTTCCCATTATGAACTAAAAATATGAACGCAAACAAAACAGTAAAAAGTATGAAAAAAAAAATTAAACCGACTTCCAATTAAGGACCACAACCGAAAAGCAGCATACAATAATTTTGCTCTAAAAGAAAAAAATAATCCCTTATTTATTTTATTTCATTATTTCTTACCTAGAACGGATCAAATTTAACTTTTAGGAGTCGGCGTCAAACATTGATATATCCAAGATATTCATAAATAATAGCAGCATATATTAGTAGTGCCCCTCAGTGGCTGAGTGGTAAAACTCGCGCTTCACAGTGCGAAGGGCCGGCGTTCGAGACCCGGTAGCGGCAGAGCGCGTAGCAGTTTAAAATCCTAAAAAGGGATCTGGACCTCTAATAAGCTGCGAAAATGAAGGAAATGCCACTGGGTGGGCCAGGAGCGGTACGGTATATGCGTGTACATATACGGCTCGGTGGCTCCGAACCCCTACACCGAAAGGTAGAAAGGGTAAAAAGATTAAGAAGAAGAAGAAGAAGATATATTAGTAGTATAGTGGTAGTATAGTAATAGTATAGTAACAGTATAGTACTACTATACTATCATAATATTTTATTAGAGACAACCTATAAGGAGTGTTTTCTGTTGTTTTAATAAAGAAGGCAAATCATAGGTGTTATTTTCTTGCATGAAAATCGCAGGTAGTTTATTGTTTTCGTATTAATAGTCTGATTGTTATTCTTTCTTTTGAATTGTATTTTGAGACTCAAGCTTTTAGGAAAATAACATCGACGTGGGCTTTTACTGGATTGCAGGTATGTAACTTGAGTAAAAAATATGTTTAAGTAATAAATACATATGTACAGAATGCTAATAACAAAACGTGACAGAACGGTAATTCCGTTAGATATATGTAGATTTGAGTAACGTATAAGATTGCATATAATTAAGTTCGACGAAACCAGAAGTTACTTTTTAAAAATATTATTTATTCAAGAAATTTTTCAAATAATATCTTAATTGTAACTTATAGCTAGTACACAAGCTTACAGCCTAAAGGTACGACGCCGAATATCTTCGATTCGTCGTTACATTTAGCAGGTCACCTCCGTTTCCCGTGGGAACGGTTGGTTTTTGTTTATCACCCTTCGAATTCCTCAGCTATCTTGTGGAGACGCAGACATAACATAAACATGGACTGTATGGAATTTGACGGGAGATAATTCCTCCTCCTTAAGACAAAACGTCCTCGTTTTGCCGATTTAATTCGATAGTTGGATAATTATCTAATTGAACATTACGGTCGAAATATTTAAATACATTTTTCTTAAACATGTATACGAATATAAGCATAATAAAAATCACAATTGCTAATATAATGGTGAAAGAGAAATGCGTATAATGTGTGGCAGGGTGCAAGACAACTTTATCATCGATATTTCGTGCTTCTTCCTTTAACGTATTAACATCATGTAAATTGTTTAAATGTAAAGTGAGTGATTTACTCGTTTTATAATGTTTGGCTGTAACTATTTCTAAATGCAATGTAAAATTATTAAAAGTATTGTCGTACGTTTGATCCTCTACAATTATTTTACAATTATTTTCTGATGATAGTGCTACGTGATTTCTGATTTTTAAACGATTTATTTTATTGAGGCATTCCTCTACAATTTCAAGTTCGTTTTTGGATGATACAATAATTTTGTTGTTTTGTAACTGAGTGTATAGTTTATAATCATTATTCACCATTGCAAAAACACAATTTTCACGAAACTTGAGCAAACACTTATTCGTTGACGGTTTACTGACGCACAACACCTGTTTGTCTATTGTTTGACAATCTTCGTTCGCCCAGAGTTCCTCCTTCGCACCTTGTAGATGAAATTGTGCTGGCGGTATTAACACTACGTCTTGTAAGTTTGGAATTGGGTAAATTTTGGTATACTGGTATGCGGGTACTTTAAGGATGGGTATGCACAAAGTACACGTAATAGTTTCATTTATGGATGCAACCTTAAATTTTGAAAATTCTAAAATTTTGTAGAGATGTACATCGTCCCAATGGAGTAATTCTGTCGGTTTGTATATCAATTGTAGATGTCTGACAATTTCTATGAGTTCTGCGCCAGATATGATTTCTAAGTTGACGATTTCTGAATATGCGAGAGAGATCGTTCTTTCAATAACGTGAAGGACGTCCAATATTGCTGTGCTTATAGCGTTATTATACTGAAGGAACAACTGCGTTTCTATAGTATTGCTAACATTTTATAATAACGTTAATGTTATATTTATATTGCTTTGTAAGGTTTTAAGATTCTCTGAATACCTTTCGGTTATGTGATTTGCGAATGAACTATACTTGTTTATTTGTTTTATCAGTTTACCTTGATTTGAGAAGAGTGAATCAATATTTTTATAAACTTCGTCTAAATCGCTATTATCGGGGTTTCCCGTTACGAATTTCATTGCGGTGCCTAAAGCATTGATTAGCGCCCTTTTTGCCTTTTTATTTTGGAGTTTAGAAACTTGTCGTTCTATTTGTAAACAAGTGCGTTTTAAATTATAAATGCCGGGTTGTAACAGGGCACTTTTGTTTTTTTAATTGTAAAATTATCGCATTATTTAATAAAACCTTATAACTTAATTCTACGCTACTTATATTGATATAAAAATAAAATTTATGGTAGTGGCTTAGTACCTTTACCATTCCTAATTCCTCAGGAAAGTATCCGTTTGAATTAACCTCCTCCACACGAAATGATCGGTTGGAGTTGATTAGAATCATCCTGCAAGTAGAAATGCTTTTTGATTCTTTTTATCTTTCTAGGATGAATATTCGCGGGTCTGTTTGTACCGTCCCTAATGCCAGTAATTCTGTTTTTATCGACTTGTGTTACATTCACTTTGTCATAATAGGGATCAGATTTTCTAATACGTTGTCTCCCAAAGTATAATACGGGTTCGCGGATTTTAACGGTTTCTTTGTTTTGATTTAGTTTAGCGAAATTTTTATTCCCTTTATTCAGTTGCTTTTGGTATAGCTGCTTATAAAAGGGGAGTAGTTCGCGTTTCCTTTTGTCATTGTAATCGTCATATATAGTTATGTCCAGATCTATCTCGTGAGCATTTAAATTTTCGTAAGGTCCGTACAGTAATGAGAAAGGCGTGTAACCGGTGGCTGAGTGGATGGATTGACTGTACGTGAGTACTGCCGAAATCATCAAATTTTGTGAGGTCTCGTTCTTATTCTGAATTTTTTCTGTTCTTATTTTTTCTAATAAAGTAGAATGGACTCGTTCTACAGGCGAGTTAGAATTGCTGTTGTAATTTGTAGTGAAATGTACTTCTATTCTAAAGAGTTTACAAAATTCCTGAAAAACGTGGTTTTTGAACTCTTTGCCTTCGTCGCTAACTATTTTTCGCGGGTAACCGTGATGAAAGAAGTAGCGCCATAATTTACTCAATATCGTTATTCCCGTGCCGTCTTTTATATGATATGCTTGTGTGTATCTAGAAAATAAGTCTATTAACGTGAGAAATTTGTTCAAAAGAAAAGGGCAATAGCCGTTCTCGTCCGTTTACCGAAGTCAAACAGCGTCGAGCGCGGTCAGTACATGGATGGTGTACAGTTGAAACCGGTTTTGGACGTCATGGTGTTACGTAATCTTTTAACTTTATAAACCTTCCGGCCAACGTCTCCTGATCCTCCATCTTCTGGTGAAATGCCCAATTCCCTAATTAGGCCTGTTACCACCTACAGCTCCCTGTACTCCGAGCAGCAGCGACACCTTCCGATCGAAAGCGACACTACATACAGCCACCTGTACTACCGGCACTACATAGGCGCCCTACCGAACAGCGACACCTACCGGTCAAAAGCGTCACTACATACAGCCACCTATATTACCGATACTGCGCAGTTATCTACCTTACCGATCAGAGGGGCGGTAGCTTTGAATTTTTCGGGGAGGGGGCTGTCATGAGTTTTAACGCTCCAACCGGGGTTGTGGACCCCATTTTCATACACGCGCGCTCGGGGTTGTGATTACCTTCCAGTATACATGCTCGGGGTTGTGGTTGGGCGGTTGAGCGGCGGGTCCAGAACCGGCCATCTCTCTCTACTGATGTCAGGGTAGGTTCATCAGGAAATATAATTTATTGGTGCCCACAATATTTAAATTGTTTAGTGCATATGTTGTATAATTTCATTAATGCTTTGTTGATTGATATGTCGTTTACTAAAATACATTAGTACTAGTTGTAGATATTCCAAAATCTGTTACTGAATGAATATTAAGTGTTTATCGTCAAAAGACATATTTCTAGAAACAAATAGAGCATTCTATAATTTGAGACGAGGGTGTTGTTGGTTCCAAATTTCCAGTCGAAGGGACAGTCAGAGTTTTTGAACGAAGGGGTCTTCGGGGACATCTGGGACATCCTCGGTAATTCACGAGACGTTGCTCACCGTAGTTTGTACAAGTTGCTTTTATGGTATTGTCGCGAGCGCAGTCTCTAGCATGCTGCCCTTCTCCGCATCGCACCTATCGCTGGTACCCAGCGGGACTGGACCTGTCCAAATCACTGACACCTATGGGGTTAACCTGAGCCGGGCACAAGGGCTCGACGGTTATGTCTAGTCTAGTGTAGAGTTATTTGAGGGCAAATATACCTTTCTAGGATCTGTAGAGATTCAGCATGATTAATGGCATGCATCGTGTGCTGCGGTAGTAGCGCAGACGTGAGGCGCACTTCGCATCGAAGTCAATGGCGCTGTTGTGCAACCTTATCGACAACCGCCTCCACTGAGATATCGCTAGTCACCATGTTTAAGGTCTTCTCAGAAGGAAGACGGTATAAAAGGTTATCGAGCACCATTATGGCTTTTCCGAAGTCGTGCTCTGTGACGGGATAGGTGCCGATTTTGCAGTATGGCAAAGGTGGTAGTGTCCTTGAATAAGCGTCTGGGGATTGTTTGCTACGCCTCCTTGTCCTCTAGAATGATTGAGGGAACCGAAAGTGAGTTAAAGTTGTCAGTAGCCTCCTTGGGGGTGGTCACGGGCTTTCTCACTTAAGCGACATGCTTGCCAGAGGGAGGAGGGGAGAGTTGTCGCTTTAGACAAGAAAAAGGCTTCCGTGGACATTGCCAGCCCTTTCTTCGCAGCAGCTTCATGAAATTGCTTTGATTTTTCTTCTTTTCCGGGTTCCGGGAAGCCATTCTAAAATCGAAAAGCTTTGGGAAGTGCTAATTGTTGATCTCGTCGGGCCGTTGCCAAGGTTAGTTCACGGTTATAACTATATCCTTGTCGTATCGGATTGTTTTAGTAAATTTGTTTTAACGTTTCCGCTGCGTAAGGCTACCGCTGCCACTGTCGTTAAGCATCTCGAGAACGACGTTTTCCTTTTATTCGGAGTGCCGCGCAATTTGTTACCCCCAAAACCGCATTACTACTATCTCTCCGAGATAGCAATAACTGAGGGGAACAATTGGCTAGAATGCCCGTGACGACAAGAACAAACAA
Organism: Chrysina gloriosa; assembly: GCA_038088585.1. Lineage (NCBI taxonomy): Eukaryota > Metazoa > Arthropoda > Insecta > Coleoptera > Scarabaeidae > Chrysina > Chrysina gloriosa. The sequence goes on along the minus strand of JAYRCI010000058.1, from coordinate 42,861 downwards.
GAAGCGGTACGTACGCTTGTCGCAACAGGCTAGCCAATGCCGTGCCCAGCTCAGTGGGAGGTCGTATCGGTTCTTTTTCAGTACCTAAATAATGGTCGTTGAATACAAAAGGTCTTGTCAGGGAAAAAGATAATATGGGCGCCAACCATGAAATTTGGTCAAGGGTCATACGAACTTACCAGATATATTTTCATGGTTAAATAATCGGTACCTGTATAAAGAGTGAAAGGAGTGATCAAGATCAGCTTGTAACTGCACGTTGATTCTATATGTTCAAAAACTATTATGGAAAACAATAAAAATGCTACATGAAAATACGTGAGATTGATTGTTACTGCGAGTTATGCAAAAGCCGATACAGGTCGGGTATGCATTTCTATATTAATTTGAATATCAATGAATTTTAATAAGTAATACCGCAATCTAGAAAATAATGATTTTACAAGCTTAAATAATAATAACGTTAAATTTAGCGGAAAGGAATAATGGGAAATATGAACTATTGAAAATAAAAAAGAACGGTTTACATATAGAATAAAATTGCTTAGCTGTTAAGTATCATGGCTTCCGGGTGATGTCATCGCATGAATGTCTAATCGTTGTCTGTCTCGAGTGTTGAAAAAGGGTCGTTCGGAATTATCCGATGAGTTAGATGAGCAATTTTCCTTCGTTAACAAATCTTGATGGTGAGGTAAAGATACAATGTGGTTCGATTAGGTACGACGGGGGTGGTTGGTTCGATCTCGGGTTTCTTTTCCTCCGTGAACGGGTGATGTACTGGAATAATACTTTAGAGGCTACGCTGATGAATCCCCTAGTACAGGGTAACTACTATTTTCCACGAAAATACGATAAACGCTACGTGCACTTAAATTTTATCAGCCATAAGCTCGTCCGATATCGTCACCGAACCGTTCAAGTCGACCGCTTGATACCTTCCTTTCTTTCCAAAACTTAGTTACTACCCGAAGCTAACATTCGATTCGCTTCTCGTGATTGGACGAATTCGAAAAACTCAAGGACAACCAACACGCTGCGATGGGGTGGGTTCAACGGTAATATCGTTACGCGATATTCGGAAATAAGTATTATGTGAACGGAGTAAAATTTGTGCCTCAATTCTAATAAGTTAAATGAAATACGGAAACTGAACTAAATGAAATTTGTGCACGTAACAAATTGTATCGGATATCGGCAAACAGTTCAAATCTAACGAATACACAAGACTAGTACGTACCTATCGTGTTTAGTACACGCCATTCTATCACACTCAAGCCAACCCCGTAGAGGGTGTAAATCGTTTATTATTATTTATATATTATTAGCAACTGGTGCTCTGGTAACAAAATTCTATTAAATATCAATATTAAGCACAATTGTTTTTTTTGACTCCGCTGCGTTCGACTCGCTCTTCAGAGGCATTTTTGGTTGCCAGAGCTATAACAAACATTTATCTCACAACGCCAACAATTTATTTAGACGTTATTCTCAATAATATTAATGTATTTTTATAATGTAAAGGAATGTTGTTCGTTTTCCTTGAATTTTTATTATTTTAGTTTAGCATACACTGTTCCTTTCTATTTATTATAACCAGTGGGTAACAGTGTGCAGTAAGGGGTATTATACAGAATGACATCATTGTATCTTATTGTACGTAAACCGCAAGTTATTGTATAAATAATATACATATATAATAAAAAATATAATAAAATATATATAATAATATACCAAATAAAGTAGTTAAATAGTATAGTGTTTTGTTCCCCCGCCTTTACAACACCTTGTTTCTAGTATCAACTATGTGTAAGTCGCCATCTTTGCTTATAGGATTGGATGGCCTTTCTTTGTCCTTGTTTATTTGCGTTTTCATAACTGTTTTATACTTTTGAATTTTTGGATATGATTTCGATTAAAAAGCTTTCACTTAAATCTCTTTGCACATCTCTGTCGCATACATTAATTCTTGATACAGCGTTTCTTAGTAAGTGATGTGACTCTGTCTTGGAGTTGTTCAATTAAAGATTTCCCGGCTTTTATTTTTTCATCCATTCAATGCTTTTTCCAATTTAATCTCTATATTTACTTTTTTATCTCTTTCTTCATTCAAATCATACTCCACTTAAGCTAATTTACCCCTGAGATCGTTTACTCTATGTAGTCCATTCCTATTATTTCCGTCAGTATTAATACTAGAGTTTGTTAAAAAGGTGATACCGGGCAAGGGCGCATGTCGGTGAACGCAGCATACTGGAGTCAGTTGATTGGAGAATAGGTAGAAGGGCGGCTATGTAGGTTAACAGATTCGCACTAGACGCTGCGTTCACCGACATACGCCCTTGCCTCGTACCACCATTTTAAGAAAATCTAGTTATTACTAATAACAGTTATATAGCTATTGTTTGTTGTTTTAGAACTTGTTGATATAAGTTCTTTCACCCGCACTGAGTTTTTGCAGTCTAGTCTCCGCAGGCATCTTCGGTACTTTCCTATAGCGTGAGTACAATATCAGTTATCTTTGCCAAGGTCAATATCGATATGAGTACGCTAATAGAGGTGATTTTATCACACAAAATACATAATATATACTATGAAATTCGCTCTATCCTCTCCAATGTACTTTTGGCCAACTGCCGTATAAATTCGTTCAGAGGAGGTACGTTAAGATCGGCATGCAGTTGTGCGTTTCGGACAAACCGCGGCGCTCCAGCAAGCATTTCTAGTATCTTGTTTTGGGCAGTTACCAACTTTTGAAGATGTGCTTTAGCAACTGGGTGGTAGACATAGAGAGTTGAATTCCTACATAGGAGCGGTAGTAATGATCTCCTCGCATTATAATACCTCTCCATGACAGTGCTGAAGTGGGCGCCGAAGGTGAGACGCCGGTCAAAAGTCTCTCCTAGATATTTCACCGTATTGCTCCATGGTAATCGTCGATTTCCAATAAATACGGTATTGGCAGGAGTGCTCCGTTTCTTCGCAAATCTGACCGCCACACATTTCTCCGTATTCGGTCCGCCGCTTGCAGTCTCCATCATATCAGATCCTCGCCCCCGACGACGACGTCCAGATTGCGGTATCATCTGTATATATCGCCAGCGTCGTTGTAATCGTTTTCGGGATGTCCGAAGCGTATATTAAAAATAGTTCCGGGCCGAGAAGGGTGCTCTGCGGGCCCCACACACGCTGGGCCTGGATAACGATCGATGATCCCCAATTTTGATTGAGCAACTTCTTCCCCGAAGATACGATTCTATGAGTCTGGCCAATTGGCTATTGATACCGGCCCTAATCATTTTTGTGATTGGACTGGCATGCCAAACGGTGTCAAATGCGTTGCCGAGGTCGAGAAATACCGCCACTGCCGTCTCCTTTTTTCAAAGGCCACTTGGACTGCCTCCGCCAATTTAAACAGTTGGAAGTGGGTAGACAGCCCGGGCCGGAAACCAAACTGCTCATCTTGCAATACTGGTTTGACCTCCACATCTTCACGGAGACGGTTTAGTATCACTGCTTCTGCTGCCTCAGATAATCCAGGATAATGGGGCGGCAATTCTGAGGCAATTTCGAATCCTTTCTCGGTTTGGGGATCATTGTTACATCAGCAATTTTCCAAATTGCTGGAAAGCAGCCCAGAGTGAGTATGACATTAATGATGTGGACCAATTTTTCCATTACCAGTGGAGCCATCATTTTCAGGGCTGTATTGGTGATACCATCCCGGCCCGGAGCTTTTTCCTGGCAGTGCTATTGACATGCTTGCACTTCTTCTTTCATCGCGAACTGGATCGCTTCCGCAGGAGCACTTGAATGGTTCTCGATGGTGTTTTCAACTTCCTCCTCCAATTCCTCGTCGGAATCGTATTCCTGCGGCCCTTCGAAGATGTTCTGAAGGTGATCAGCTAGAAGTTCGGACTTACCAGGGTCGTCATAAACCATTCCACTAGCTTCCTAAAGCGGTTTCGTGTTCGGCTGGTGTCCGCTCTGCTTCAGGGCCCTGAAAAGTTCCATATCGATCCATCGGCGACAGTTAGGGACGTTACGTATTCGGACCATCTTTCGCTGCGATACCTTCTCCCCCGATTACACGGGCCCATATTGCTGGCACCTGAAACACTGGCCGATTCCGGGTCTAGATCTTAACGACCCCACGGAGATGTCTAAGTCGAACATCTCCGTGAGCCGATATATGTGTTTGTATTTCTTGTATAATTTTATCAGCACAAGCGGCATGGGTGCACCACCCCTGGTCTTCTTTAAACGCACCACCCCTTCTGGGATAAAGCCCTTATCCTTCTGGTCACCTGCTTAAAAAAATTGGAAATCCCTTATCAACGTATAAATAGACCAAGAACAGGGACAAACCACCTCGGAATAAAGATGTACAACGCACTGCCACAGAGTGTCCGTCCTAACGATTCTGCGGTCCGAGGTATGTTACACTATAGACGAGTACCTCAAAGATCAAAAACAATCAAAACAAAAGTGCCTGTGGTGATTCTGTTTGTCGTTTTGTTTGGAGTTGTGCAGCGTCTTCTACACTTTTAACTTTATGTTCGAATTTTATTTATTTATTTTGTTTAATTTTTAAACCAGTTTTATATTTACATTATTTTACTTCACTAAAATCAATTATTATTTTATATAATATTGATGTAAATAAATGAATGAATGAATGAATGAATTTGTTCCGGTGTGAACTCCACCGAAACCCCACGGAGAACCACGTTGAGCAGCTTCTCCGATGACAAATGATATGTATGAAAAGGTATAGTACCTCTTATTAGTAGCCGCGTAATTCCCCGGAAACTTGACTCATCCGTCGGGAACAAGCGGATGCCATCGGGAATGGACTGGGCTTTTACGAAATTATAACCCATCCTCTTAATTTCGGTGGAAATTGCCACTCAACGTGTTCTCTCTAAGGACGATCGGCGGAATTTTGTCGTCCTCTGGTTTCTCCTTTTAGGACCCGATTGCTGCGCTGCTTCCAATGTGACGGGCGGTCATCGATGTGGAAGGCTGCGAGGTTTCCACTTCCATTTGCGAACATTCGGAAGGTCCTGGACGTTCTATGTCAATCTTGGCAAGATTCTCCTGATATTCTCTTATACGTTCCGCTATCGGGGTAACTGGTGGTCGAGTTGTAATAGGCTCGCCATCAGTCCGATGCACTTTCTCTGCAGGATCCTTGTAAACCTCTGCGACGTCCACTATTACTTCTCCAGGATGCAGCCCCCTTAGTACTTCTCCTACCTCGAGCTCTTCTCGATTGTAAAATCGAGGGTTGAAAGGGGGAGTCGCTGTCAGTATCAGCCGGTGACGAACTGGCTGTCGCTCCTTTGTTTTTCTTACTGACCGGCCCCAATTTGGGGGCAGGATCTTCCGGGACAAACAACCGCCTAGAACTAATGCTGTCCGGATCCCTTCGCAGAGAACATTGATTAGTCCCCTCATTAAAGTGATAATTTGGTCGGTTTCCATCTTATCTAGATGTTGCTTTAGTTTTGGAGGTTTCGCCGCCACCATAGTTGTTGAGGTGGCTTCAGTCTCAGACAGTTCAATGTCTCTTATATTTTCATCCCTCGGAGATGATCGGAGGGGGACATCAGAAAAGGATTTCTTGTCTTTTGGCGAAATCATAAACATGGTTGCCAACGGTTCAGGTACGTTAGTAGTTTATTAAAATGTAAGTGACCATGCGGACGGACCGGCAGTGGGGGTATAATGCCCACCCCCGGACTAATGTACTAACTAACGAATAACAAAAATATAAATAAAATTGTAGATATAAAATAATAAATCACAATATATAAAAATTTAAAATGGAGATCATTTTTCTCTTTTTCTTCGCTATTCTTTGCTCTTTTATTGATTTCTTTTTTTTTTTTGTTTTCAATTTTTTGTATTATCTCCAGTAATTATTTAGATAAAATGTAAACAGTCTATTTAAAAATGCGATGGTCATAGCACGTTGGCAATAGCCGTTCTCGTCCGTTTACCGAAGTCAAACAGCATCGAGCGCGGTCAGTACATGGATGGTGTACAGTTGAAACCGGTTTGGGACGTCATGGTGTTACGTAATCTTTTAACTTTATAAACCTTCCGGCCAACGTCTCCTGATCCTCCATCTTCTGGTGAAATGCCCAATTCCCTAATTAGGCCTGTTACCACCTACAGCTCCCTGTACTCCGAGCAGCAGCGACACCTTCCGATTGAAAGCGACACTACATACAGCCACCTGTACTACCGGCACTACATAGGCGCCCTACCGAACAGCGACACCTACCGGTCAAAAGCGTCACTACATACAGCCACCTATATTACCGATACTGCGCAGTTATCTACCTTACCGATCAGAGGGGCAGTAGCTTTGAATTTTTCGGGGAGGGGGCTGTCATGAGTTTTAACGCTCCAACCGGGGTTGTGGACCCCATTTTCATACACGCGCGCTCGGGGTTGTGATTACCTTCCAGTATACACGCTCGGGGTTGTGGTTGGGCGGTTGAGCGGCGGATCCAGAACCGGCCATCTCTCTCTACTGATGAATTTATTGGTGCCCACAATATTTAAATTGTTTAGTGCATATGTTGTATAATTTCATTAATACTTTGTTGATTGATATGTCGTTTACTAAAATACATTAGTACTAGTTGTAGATATTCCAAAATCTGTTACTGAATCCTATTTTCCAAAGTTTTGGAAATATTAAGTGTTTATCGTCAAAAGACATATTTCTAGAAACAAATAGAGCATTCTATAATTTGAGACGAGGGGGTCGTTGGTTCCAAATTTCCAGTCGAAGAGACAGTCAGAGTTTTTGAACGAAGGGGTCTTCGGGGACATCTGGGACATCCTCGGTAATTCACGAGATGTTGCTCACCGTAGTTTGTACAAGTTGCTTTTATGGTATTGTCGCGAGCGCAGTCTCTAGCATGATGCCCTTCTCCGCATCGCACCTATCGCTGGTACCCAGCGGGACTGGACCTGTCCAAATCACTGACACCTATGGGATTAACCAGAGCCGGGCACAAGGGCTCGACGGTTATGTCTAGTCTAGTGTAGAGTTATTTGAGGGCAAATATATCTTTCTAGGATCTGTAGAGATTCAGCATGATTAATGGCATGCATCGTGTGCTGCGGTAGTGGCGCAGACGTGAGGCGCACTTCGCATCGAAGTCAATGGCGCTGTTGTGCAACCTTATCGACAACCGCCTCCACTGAGATATCGCTAGTCACCATGTTTAAGGTCTTCTCAGAAGGAAGACGGTATGAAAGGTTATCGAGCACCATTATGGCTTTTCCGAAGTCGTGCTCTGTGACGGGATAGGTGCCGATTTTGCAGTATGGCAAAGGTGGTAGTGTCCTTGAATAAGCGTCTGGGGATTGTTTGCTACGCCTCCTTGTCCTCTAGAATGATTGAGGGAACCGAAAGTGAGTTAAAGTTGTCAGTAGCCTCCTTGGGGGTGGTCACGGGCTTTCTCACTTAAGCGACATGCTTGCCAGAGGGAGGAGGGGAGAGTTGTCGCTCTAGACAAGCAAAAGGCTTCCGTGGACATTGCCAGCCCTTCCTTCGCAGCAGCTTCATGAAATTGCTTTGATTTCTTCTTCTTTTCCGGGTTCCGGGAAGCCATTCTAAAATCGAAAAGCTTTGGGAAGTGCTAATTGTTGATCTCGTCGGGCCGTTGCCAAGGTCAGTTCACGGTTATAACTATATCCTTGTCGTATCGGATTGTTTTAGTAAATTTGATTTAACGTTTCCGCTGCGTAAGGCTACCGCTGCCACTGTCGTTAAGCATCTCGAGAACGACGTTTTCCTTTTATTCGGAGTACTGCGCAATTTGTTACCCCCAAAACCGCATTACTACTATCTCTCCGAGATAGCAATAACTGAGGGGAACAATTGGCTAGAATGCCCGTGACGACAAGAACAAACAAGAAGCGGTACGTATGCTTGTCGCAACAGGCTAGCCAATGCCGTGCTCAGCTCAGTGGGAGGTGGCAGGGAAAAAGATAATATGGGCGCCAACCATGAAATTTGGTCAAGGGTCATACGAACTTACCAGATATATTTTCATGGTTAAATAATCGGTACCTGTATAAAGAGTGAAAGGAGTGATCAAGATCAGCTTGTAACTGCACGTTGATTCTATATGTTCAAAAACTATTATGGAAAACAATAAAAATGCTACATGAAAATACGTGAGATTGATTGTTACTGCGAGTTATGCAAAAGCCGATACTGGTCGGGTATGCATTTCTATATTAATTTGAATATCAATGAATTTTAATAAGTAATACGGCAATCTAGAAAATAATGATTTTACAAGCTTAAATAATAATAACGTTAAATTTAGCGGAAAAGAATAATGGGAAATATGAACTATTGAAAATAAAAAAAGAACGGTTTACATATAGAATAAAATTGCTTAGCTGTTAAGTGTCATGGCTTCCGGGTGATGTCATCGCATGAATGTCTAATCGTTGTCTGTCTCGAGTGTTGAAAAAGGGTCGTTCGGAATTATCCGATGAGTTAGATGAGCAATTTTCCTTCGTTAACAAATCTTGATGGTGAGGTAAAGATACAATGTGGTTCGATTAGGTACGACGGGGGTGGTTGGTTCGATCTCGGGTTTCTTTTCCTCCGTGAACGGGTGATGTACTGGAATAATACTTTAGAGGCTACGCTGATGAATCCCCTAGTACAGGGTAACTACTATTTTCCACGAAAATACGATAAACGCTACGTGCACTTAAATTTTATCAGCCATAAGCTCGTCCGATATCGTCACCGAACCGTTCAAGTCGACCGCTTGATACCTTCCTTTTCTTTCCAAAACTTAGTTACTACCCGAAGCTAACATTCGCTTCGCTTCTCGTGATTGGACGAATTCGAAAAACTCAAGGACAACCAACACGCTGCGATGGGGTGGGTTCAACGGTAATATCGTTACGCGATATTCGGAAATAAGTATTATGTGAACGGAGTAAAATTTGTGCCTCAATTCTAATAAGTTAAATGAAATACGGAAACTGAACTAAATGAAATTTGTGCACGTAACAAATTGTATCGGATAACGGCAAACAGTTCAAATCTAACGAATACACAAGACTAGTACGTACCTATCGTGTTTAGTACACGCCATTCTATCACACTCAAGCCAACCCCGTAGAGGGTGTAGATCGTTTATTATTATTTATATATTATTAGCAACTGGTGCTCTGGTAACAAAATTCTATTAAATATCAATATTAAGCAAAATTGTTTTTTGACTCCGCTGCGTTCGACTCGCTCTTCAGAGGCATTTTTGGTTGCCAGAGCTATAACAAACATTTATCTCACAACGCCAACAATTTATTTAGACGTTATTCTCAATAATATTAATGTATTTTATAATGTAAAGGAATTTTGTTCGTTTTCCTTGAATTTTTATTATTTTAGTTTAGCATATGTGACATATATATACGTTAAGTTGGTACTATTATATATATGTGAGATGTAACAGTTAGTAACGAAAAATAAAAAATAAACGTTTGATGTACGTAGTATCTCTTCTAATAGATAATATTATAATATATCCTGCTCCGGAGTATAAAACATTACATGGTGACAGCGGTGAAGAAATAATAATAATAAGGCAAAATGTCGTTAGTTCCACCTAAAGCATTTGTGCCAGGAAATAACCCTGCAGAAGCGTGGGAAAAATATCGCCAAATAATGGAAATATATTGGACGGCTGCTGAATTGGATACGAAGTCAGTGAAGAAACAAAAAGCAATATTGTTACATATAATGGGAGAAGAAGCATTAAATATATATAATACATTTGAATTTGAGGTTAGCATTTTAGAAGATGGTACAACGCCAGAATTGGATGACGTTTTGACGGTTGAGAAAATTTTAGAAGCCTTTTCACAACATTATACGCCGTATAAAAACGAAACATATATCAGACATGTATTTTTAGCACCAAACAGGAGGAAAACCAATCATTTGATGATTTTTTAATAGAAATACGAACAAAAGTAAAGGATTGTGGCTTCGGTGACCTGACAGATTCCTTAATAAAAGACAAAATAGTAGATGGTATAAAAAATAATGAGTTACGAAAGAAATTATTAGGTATAAGAAATTTAACGTTGATTAAATGTATCGATATATGTAAGGCAGAAGAAGAAGCTGCGAAGCAGTATAACCAAATGGTCAACAAAGAGGTAAATAAAGTCAATATATATAAAAAGGACTAGAGAATAAAGTGCAACCAAAAGTTAAGAAGGATTTAAAGAAAGGATATGGAAGGATATGTTTGAAATGTGGTTCAACACATGAATATGGGAAATGCCCAGCATATGGAAAAAGGTGTTCCAAATGTCACTATTTAAATCACTTTGCACGAGTTTGCAAGAATAGAAAGGTACATCAAATGAAAGAAACAGACAATTTAAATGAAGAAGAAGAAAAAGATATCTTAGAAATAGGTGCAATTTATAATAATAATGTGATAATTCATGATATACAAACAGAATGGACAGAGAAAGTTAATGTCGCAGGTAAGAACATTATATTTAAATTAGACACAGGAAGTCAAGCAAGCATTATACCATTAGAATTATTTAAACAATTGAACGTAGACCAAAGTATTGAAAGAACAAATAAAAAATTAGTATCATATAGTGATAACGAGATTGTAGTAGTAGGAGTTAAAAATTTAAAATGCACAAGGAAAGAAAGAAAAAATGTGTTAAAATTTTATATAACAAAACACAATAGACAACCATTATTAGGCATAGATGCTATTAAAAAACTAAATCTATTACAAAGAATTAATAAAATAGAAGAAACGGAAATAGAGAAGGAAGAATATAGATGTAAAGAATAACAAACCAATACCAAGATGTTTTTAAAGGAACAGGTTGTGTCAAAACAGAATATAAAATTAAATTAAAAGAAGGTTATGTTCCTAGTGTTGCAAGATGTAGAAGGATACCATGTGCAATGTTAAAAAGGTAAAACAAGAAGTAGAAAGATTAGAAAAAATGGATATTTTAGAAAAGACAGAAGAATTTACTGAATGGGTACATCCAATTGTCATAGTAGAAAAAGCAAATACAAACCAAGTAAGAATTTGTATGGATCCAAGACCTTTGAATAAATACATACAGAGAGAGCCAAACCAAGTATTTCCTACAATAGATTCAATTTTAACAGAACCTGGAATTAATGAAGCAAAATACTTCAGTGTTTTAGATGTGAGTACAGCTTTTCACCAAACACCTTTAGATAAAGACAGCTCAAAATTGTGTACAATAACAACACCATTTGGTAAGTATAAGTATAAAAGATTGCCATATGGCTTATGTTGTGCATCAGATATATTTCAGAATGAAATTAGCAAAATAACTAGCAAAGTAAATAATGTAATTGCCTATGCCGATGATATTTTGATTTATGCAGCTACATTAAAAGAGCATAATGATATTTTAGAAAAGATACTTAAATTAGCAAAAGAAATGAATATAAAATTCAAAGATAATAAAACGCAACTGGCTGTCAGAGAAGTTAAATATCTTGGTTTCATAATATCAGAAAATGGCATTCAAATAGCAAATGACAAAGTGAATGCAATAATAAATATGGAACCACCTAAAAATAAAAAAGAGTTGCAACAATTTCTAGGCATGGTTAACTATCTAGCTAAATTTATTCCGAATATGACACAAAAAACATCAGTATTACGAAATCTACTAAAACAAAATTCGGCATGGATATGGGGCATGAATGAAAATGCAGGATTTGAGAAACTTAAGAGGCTGATTACAACAGCCCCTGTTTTAACATTTTTCGATTCCAATAAGAGCATACTATTAAGTACAGATGCAAGTAAAGGATGTATAGGAGGTTTAATACAACAAGATGATCAACCTATTGCATATTTTTCAAAAAGTTTCAGTCCGAGTCAATTGAATTATTCCGTAATAGAAAAAGAATTACTAGCAATTACGGCTGTATGTGCACATTTTCATTATTATTTGTATGGACGTGATTTTATAATTAATACGGATCATAAACCACTGATAGGATTACTAAATAAACCAATAGATGATATGTCGCCTAGACTTCAAAAAATGGTATTAACGTTATTTATCATACAGTACCAACCAGGTAAAAAGATGCAAGTGCCTGATGCTCTATCAAGATTGAAAATTAGTAATCAAGAAATATTAAAAGAAGATATATTGGAAGAAACATTAAAGGTACAATCTAACGTAGTAGCTAGTAGAGAAAGATGCGAGGAATTAAAAGAAGAGACATCAAAGGATCCCGAACTTAAAGGTATAATATTTTACTTAAGAAATGGATGGCCAAGGAAGCAATCATCAGTGAATAAAGAAATACAGCCTTATTATAATTCAAGATATGAAATTTACGAACAAAAGGGATTGTTATTTAAAAACAAACAGCTAATAATACCTGCGAGCATGAGAACAGAAATAATCAGAAGAATTCATATAGGTCATTTTGGAATCCAGTCATGTATTAGAAGAGCGCAAGAATCAGTATATTGGCCAAACATGAGTCAAGATTTAATTAACTATATTTCGTTGTGCATAACCTGCCAGAAGCATGCAAGAGGAAATATAAAGGAAGAGATGCAACCACACAAGGTACCAAATGGTCCATGGGAAAAATCAGGAATGGATTTCATGGAATGGAAAAATCAGAAATACTTCTTAGTAACAGATTATTACTCGAAATTTACTATAATTAGTCCGATGAAAACAACAGCTGCAAAGGATGTAATTAACGAATTAAAAATAATTTTTGGAACACATGGACTACCTCTAGAAGTGATATCAGACAATGGACCACCATATGATTCACAAGAACTTCGAAGATACTTAAGAAATATGGAAATCAAGCATATAACGAGCAGTCCGAAATATCCACGTAGTAATGGATTGATAGAGAGACATGTTCAAATTTTTAAAAACGTGATGAGGAAATCACCGGATGAAGACATTTATACTTTAATGGCTATTTATAACAGTACACCTAAAGATAACTTGCCATTGCCAGTAGAAATATTAATGGATCGCAAGATAAGAACTAATATACCAATTATCAGAAATACAACAACTGAAGCAAACAACGACATTCGAGATAAATTATTGACACGACAACAATACCAAAAGAAGTACTATGATAAACAGACACAACAACGGAAAGAAATAAAGAACGACGTATTTATGCAAGAAGATACAAGAAAATAGACACCTGGACAAATTATAAGGCGAGACGAAAACCCAAACTCTTATTGGATCAAAACTAATGAAGGAGGAATATATAGAAGAAATAAAATTCATATTAGGAACATTCCCAATATGGAAGGAAAGGAAGAAGATGGAGAAAAGAAGAAAGAAGAAGTGGTACGACCTGAAAGTCCGACGATACCGATTGAACAACCAGAACTACGAAGAAGCACCAGAGAAATAAGAAAGCCTAGCAGATTTGAAGATTTTGTTTAAGGAGGAACATGTGACATATATATACGTTAAGTTGGTACTATTATATATATGTGAGATGTAACAGTTAGTAACGAAAAATAAAAAATAAACGTTTGATTACGTAGTATCTCTTCTAATAGATAATATTATAATATATCCTGCTCCGGAGTATAAAACATTACAGCATACACTGTTCCTTTCTATTTATTATAACCAGTGGGTAACAGTGTGCAGTAAGGGGTATTATACAGAATGACATCATTGTATCTTATTGTACGTAAACCGCAAGTTATTGTATAAATAATATACATATATAATAAAAATATAATAAAATATATATAATAATATACCAAATAAAGTAGTTAAATAGTATAGTGTTTTGTTCCCCCGCCTTTATAACACCTTGTTTCTAGTATCAACTATGTTTAAGTCGCCATCTTTGCTTATAGGATTGGATGGCCTTTCTTTGTCCTTGTTTATTTGCGTTTTCATAACTGTTTTATACTTTTGAATTTTTTGGATATGATTTCGATTAAAAGCTTTCACTTAAATCTCTTTGCACATCTCTGTCGCATACATTAATTCTTGATACAGCTTTTTTAGTAAGTGATGTGACTCTGTCTTGGAGTTGTTCAATTAAAGATTTCCCGGCTTTTATTTTTTTCATCCATTCAATGCTTTTTCCAATTTAATCTCTATATTTACTTTTTTATCTCTTTCTTCATTCAAATCATACTCCACTTAAGCTAATTTACCCCTGAGATCGTTTACTCTATGTAGTCCATTCCTATTATTTCCGTCAGTATTAATACTAGAGTTTGTTAAAAAGGTGGTACCGGGCAAGGGCGCATGTCGGTGAACGCAGCATACTGGAGTCAGTTGATTGGAGAATAGGTAGAAGGGCGGCTATGTAGGTTCAGGTATTCAGTTTCAAGAATAACAACAGTTTTACGAACAAAATCATAATTTGATTTAATGATGCAAAGTTCTTGGTGCAGTGAATTATTTTCTAAAATTGATTTGCACTTTGAAATTGCACCAATATCTTTCCCTTCAAAATTTTCTTTAATAGGGATTACACATATCTATTTTTCCTCTTATTGATGTAATTAGTGATAAACGCATTTATTTACCCTAATTCGTGTAGATCTTAAAGCGTTCAATTGTACCGTTGATAATTATCCATATGCAAGAAACATATAATCCGGTCTCTGGTCATTATATTTAGATCTAAATTGGCATGTATAATATGCAGCATAATTATTATAATTTCAGTGAATATTCTAAATACCAGTGCGTGATTCCGGTTATATACCTGGTTTACATATTTGTACAGTTTGTGGTTTACTGCATTCCTGCTGAGCAGATTGGGTACGAAGTGAGTATCTAACTTAAATATATATATAATATATATATAATAATATATATATAATATATATATAATAATATATAATATCAGATTCGAATTTAAAATAAATTAGCAATAAGACATTCTCTGGCGATCGCACAATGACGTAAAGGTAAACATTTTGTGAATCATAGTTTGCTGTCTTCGTGAGTTATTTAAAGTCTAAACTTTATTTAAAGCAAACAAATTATTTACTTACTTGCTTCATTCTGCCCTCGTCTACCGGCGTTGCCAGTCTCGAGCTTGATGCCACTCATGCTGTTTCCACTTCCCTTATCCGGCTATGTGTCTTCTCCAATTCTTCCTGTCTCTTTCTTGTGTTGCTGTCTCGTTCCAGCCCATTTTCATCCCGACTAAACATCACCCTATGTCGTCGTTCCACTTTCGTCCTGGTTTAGCCCTTCTCTTCTTTCTCGGTCTTCCCATTTTCCACATTCTCCTTGTTAACCTCCCTTGGTTCACTCTTATTAAACTTAAAAACCAGCGCAAAGCGTTTCCCTTTATTCTTTGTTCCGACAATCCTACTTCCAATTTTTTTCTTATTTTCCCATTTCTTTGGTTGTCGCGTGGTTTTACTCCCGCTATCTTCTTCAGGTTCTGCATTCATTTTACCTGCAATCTTCTGTTCTGTTTCTTTTTCAGTGTCTATTGTAGTATGATATTGTAGTATGAATTTTAGTTAATTTTATAGAAAGCAAAAATTATTACAATTAATATTTACAAAATTTTAGTATTATATTAACAAAATAATGAACAATACAATCAAAATATATTACCTAGTGTGTATAAGTGTAATTTGTTTTCTAATCCTTAACTTCTCCCTCCCTCTTGAATTCTTTCTTCACTTCTTTTCTTTAGTCTTTTCCTTTTATTGTACTTCTTTTTCTTTGGTCTGTTCGTCGTTTGTAAACCACAACTTCTTCTTTTGATGTGGTCTGCTTCTTTTCAACCCTGGTATTTTGTGTAACTTTTTATTTGACTTTTTTCGTCGACCATCCCATACCGTCGTCTTTATAAACAAACTTCATTTTTTTTTCGGACGTCGTTATAGCAATTTGGAATTCTAGATTTTTAATGTTTCAAGTGTATGTGTGTGGTATGTTTACAACGCTTTTCTATTTCTTAAAGAATGCTTTCTATAAAATTTACATCTTTTATTGATAATTTTACTAATGGAGTATTATCACACTATACTATGGTTCCGTTCCATATGTCAACGTCAATATGTACAACAGATTATGTATTCTTATCTTGGTATTTGCTTTCATTCTCTGCTCCAAGTCTTCTTCTATTGTTTCTATCTTCAGATAATCTAAATTCCAAATTTAGCTTTCATTTTATCTTGCTCTTCGTTATTACCATTGTCTCATGTCCGACATCGCTGCTGTGTTAATTGTTATGCCTTGATCTTATTCTACAGTTCTGCTGGTTGCTATCGTACGTCTATTTATATTCCTATCTCCCAATCACACTATTTTCCCTAGACCACTTTCTTTTTATCAGTTAAATTTGCGAACGTTCTCTAGTCTTTGTTCCGTTCCGAGAACTTCGTACTCTTCGAACACTTTTTGTTTTCAATTTATCATAGCACCGCCTGAAACTTGAATGTTGGTAAGAAATCAAGCACGCACGTCCGTCACGAGGTCGTATATATATCAAACTCAACAAATAATTTCAAAAACTTAAAAAATCAAATTCGTCCGTTGAATCTTCCCCAGAAACTTGTGAAATGGACGAACATCGATTTTGACATTTAATTTAAGTTAACTTTCATTTAGTAATATATAATTCTCAGTTAGTTCATATCTTGTTGATTATGTATAATACATTTAATTCAATAGTTGCAATAAAGGTGTCGTATGGGCATCTACTGAAAACATTTTCTGACCAGTCATCTAAGGTATGAGGTTTTGAGGTAACTATTACTTATAATTTGCCAGTTACATCAAAATTTGTATGTATTATCCATTGCCTATGATCACAGATTACCTATAGATAACCAACTTAATGCTAAAAAGTTATCCGATGAGATAGATAGATGTATATTTATTTCACACAGCAAGATGAGAAGGTTTCAAAAGAGCGCTAGATATCAACTAGCCGCAAAATTTAAAATTACTGGCGGGATTTTTAGATTAATATTAAATGTGAATAACGTCGGTTTGAAAGTAAGATTCACAAAGTTACGTTCTAATCCAAAATAAATTGTGAATACCTAATACTTGTTAACAACATTATTTAATATAAAATTCTACTGTAATTAATTTTCTTCTTACTTTATAATATAAATTTTCTTGTGCTTAATTAGAAAACTACTTTCACTATTTGCAGACGCGCGTATCGCGGTCATACCGCTCATCAGTGCGACTATGTGAAGTAGTTTTCATTTGTATAGAAGCTCTATATAAGCCCGGGTGTTAGATGCTCGTACATATGAGAGTTCAATTACGATATATAGAGCTTCTACAGAAATGAAAACTACTTCACACAGTCGCACTGATGAGCGGTATGACCGCAAACGCGCGTCTGCGAATAGTGAAAGTAGTTTTCTAATTAAACACAATTTTCCCACGGCGGGCTAGCCGAGTGCAAGATTGCAGCTACTACAGGAGTTTGTGGCAAAACAAGTTGTCTGCTTCTGTAGAATCAAATAGCTGCAAAAATGCGCAATTAGTACATTATGGCCGAATTTCGTAATTGAACTCTCATATGTACGAACATAAATTTTCTTCTCAAAATTTTGCTAACAGGTATTTATGTTGCAGGTTCACATGCTCTGGAGGTGGTAATAACTTCTCTGGATTGAAAATCTTAAAAAGTTTAGGTACTGCAACACGATAGAGCTTTTTGCACAAGTCGTATATGCAAGAATCAAAATCGTCGATGCGCAATCTTAAAGCCAGTCATTTTTCTGATACGTATAACTCCTAAATTGATTCATAAATATATTTATTTTGTGGTATTGTTGTTTTGTAAACTTTACAATCTAGATGTTACGGTCTCCTGGTTTGGAGGGAACACCAACCAGTTACCCGTTTGCGTGGGGATATAGAAATTAAAACAGGTTTTTCTGTTTTTATGCCGGTTTATTTAAACAGATAGATTGACATATATTTTACAAAAAGACAGTTGTTCAGACAGATCATATTGATATTTACAAAGCAATAAAATAATTAAAAATATACGTATTCCTCCTGTGTATATTATTTCAAGGTCAAATTGTTTGCATAAAAATATATCGCAACTTATACTCGTATTATGTTTTATATAACGCAATCAGCGTGTATTTTGTGTCTGTTTGTAATATAATTCCAAAGAATTGGAAACGTGTTTCTCACTTTGGAGAACTTAACACACGTTTGTGGCTAAACGCTTTAAAATACCTTTTGTTCAAATCAGTTCAAATATATGTGTCTTTGCGTTTGTTCTTAACGTTTTAAAGATATTTGTCATAAACGATTCATTTTCTATTCATGCATTTAAAGATCGAACGATCTATCTGCTTTTAAATCGGGGATGGCCGGTTAGGTGCCGACAAGCAGGCCCTAATATTTTTGTACATTTCGTACATAGCAGCGGTTTACGAAGAAAGCGAACGAACGTCGTCGGTGGGGCGGGTCAGTTCGAAACAGTTCGGGTGATATTGTTACATGCTAAGTTTCTGATATTGCTTTCTTCTAACACGCTGGCCTCACCTAAGTAAGCGAGAGCGCGGCGGAACGTTCCTCAAGTAGCCGGTGGATCCCATCGCATCGTAGTCGACGTAATGGGCCACATGTATTTAGTTGACGGTCGATCAATTAGCCTTCGTACATTCGCAAGGCAGCCGATCGACGAAGTTTCTCTTATCTGTATGTTAAGGATTTCTGTTACGCATTATCGAAAGCGTTCATTATCTGTAGGCGACGAATTGTAGATAACGTTTAAAACATAATATAAGCATTTACAAGAAGTTACACATAAAACTATTCTAAATTTAGTCCATATATACAAAGAAATAAATATTAAATTTAAAACATTGATACAAATAAAAACAATTATTGAAGTTAAAACAAATGAAAAGTATTAATATAGAGAAAAACTGTTAATACGATATTCTATTTAAACTAAAGCCTTTCAATTCTTAACACTAGAATTTTGATTATATATAAATTTTATTAAAGACATAACATAATTTAACATTTTAGCGGTGATAATCGTTGGAGAACGGTAAAATACGGTGGAAAATAACAGATTAGGAAATCAAAAACAACGTATACCAATGCTGACTCAACCCCAACGTATTAATATCAGCAAATACGATTATGTATGATTGTGATACAATTCTTAACGAATCCCATCAATTATAGTGCCATCTTCAAAACCTCGCGTTCGTGCTGACAAAGAGGGAGCACATGGTTTTTTAAATTAAGTAAAAAAAGATAACTATAGTGGATAACTTTTCGTATTTACTTGGAGATCTGTAGTAATCTGTGCCTATGATATTGAATCGTTTAAATATACCGGTGACATTCTCATCAAAGAGCAGACTTATGTACATTCATAAACTTACTGTACGTACATAAAGAGTATGTACAGCGCGTCCATCAGCATTTCCAGAAACGATCTTAATAGCAACATTGATTTTTGTATCAACTGTCCATAAGGCTTAATAATTAGTCTACGGTTCTCTTTCGGTATTAATAAAATATCAGTCTTTCCGTGATAATATTGGCCTATGCAATTTGTCCGTGGTTTGCAGGTTAATTGCATAATTTTCTTGGAAACGTGCTTGAAAAATGTACCTCTGTTAATAGGTCGTATGAGGGAGAATAATTTACATTCTTTCTTTTCTCTTTTTGTTTCTGTAACTGATGTCTTGTGTTATTGCAATGTTGCAGTTATTGCATCTATCTGATGAAGTATATTCCTCAAAATGGTATGAGCTATCTAGAAACTATAAGAAGGAAATGTTGGTTATAATGATGGCCACACAGAAATGTGGTTACTTCACTATTGGTGGATTCATGGATTTAAATTTGCAAGCTTCTGTTAATGTAAGATATTCCTTCTTTAAATCTAGTAGCAACTAATACAAATTACTGTAAAAACGCAGTTTAGTCAAATGCCAATGTACCGGATCATGTTTCTTTTTCCTTAACTATAAAAGGCTGAAACTACTCCTTATAGTTTGTTCGATTTTTTGTTACATATAATCGACAAAATCTATGTGATTTATAATGATACATAGTATATAATTGAGAAAGAAGCTCGGAAAATATTGTCATAACTTGAGATAATTTTAAAAATAATCATCTTTTGGATTACCTTGACCACTTTCTGGGTCAGTGAAAGATAAATTAGAAATTTACAGCCTATATTTCATAATTTATAATTTATACCCGTAAAAACTTTGTCTATAAAATATAATACTATACAGAACCTTAGATAAATGATATTCATACGGGGAGGTAGGCTAAGATATTTTGGGGAAGTACAAGAAAAGAAAACGATGAATAGGAACACAAAGAAAAAAACTTAATAAGGAACAAAAAGTGAAAGAAAATGTTAAACGAGCGATTTAAAACAATTCAATTTTTTTTTTTGCATATCAAACATTTCAGTTCTTTTCTTTTTGTGAAATGGTAAGAACGTTGAGTTGGCTAATCTTTGATGGACGACAGATAAGTGATGCACTCTGTTAATTCTAGTTAGAACCGAAAAGTCAGATTCACAGAGGACCGTACTGCAAACAATGTCTTTCTGTTGCTAGCATATTATAACTTTTCGCAAAAGCCATTCTCTGTTTGTGTATTTGTTCAAATATATTTTTTGGAGTTTTAGTGCCATTTAGAAAGCTTTAACGACTGTTAGCTCTTTCTTGGTAGGCAACAAAATCCCAAACGAAGATAAATAACCAATAACGTTATAGTTTAAATCTTCGGCTGCCTGAAGTGAATTTATAAGCAAACCGCTTTGACTACACCGCTGTTGCGGTTCGGTTAATATTATGTCGATTACTACATAAAACGCAGATCTGAAGTAGAAGAAAAGTTTCCAGTTGATTTCATACAACAAGATATTTACGTTTACAACTAGTTATTTTCCTACGTTTTGGATTTTGTTGTTCTTCAGGTTCGTGCATCAAATTGGAACTGATAAAGTTCCTTCGCATGGCTTGTAATTTCTGAAACCTCTGATTGTGTCAACTACTAATTCCATTAATTTAGGAGCTTATTATCTGCTCCTCGACCTTGTAAGATTTTGTCTCCTGGCTCTACAGTTTGTAATATTTTCATAAAAAGTAGATAGTTTGAATTCTAAATTTTCTGGAATCCGAATCCTAAAAGGTTCCCAAGTCTCTCGAATCTCTCAAATCATTCATATACTGTATTTCCCCGGATTGGGTTACGAAGAGGGAAAAGTTTTTTGTTTCCGATTTCTAAAAAAAAGATTTGAATTGTCTTGCTTGTTGTGGAGCTCCTGTGGAAATTTATAAATACAATATAAAAATATTTATTTATTGAGAAACAGAAAAAGAAATTAGTAAATAAAGTATAATTATAAATTTTAATTATATGCAAGTTTTCTTTACATACAAAATTGGAGTGAGTTTTCCAGAATTTGTTGATATCTTGAAATGACATAAATCCTATTTTTACATTTCTATATCTTACAATTAGCTACTTAATATTCATAATATAACTGTCACACCCCTGATTTTTAATGAACGCGTCTATTATATATAAAATTATATATCAATAAAACTGATCTTTCCAAAGTTTGGAGTTAAAATTTTTAACCGCTTTTTGGAATTCGAAAGATTCGAGTGTCTCATATCTAATAAAAGGGTACAAAACCTAAACTCTGTCGCCTTCTAAACCTCTGTCAGATTTGATTTTCCAAATAAATACCAATTGGTCATTAGTCAGAAACGAATTGCAGATTCCAAAGTGAAGAAGTGACTCCAAAAAGCACCAAAACCGAAAATAAGATTGGGAATATATGTTTACTGCTTTATTTTCAAACATTTGGGAATACAACTATTCAATAAAATATACTAGTCGCACAATCATTTACTTATGAACTGAAGCTACACAAGTAGATATCAGCTTTCAATAGATTGGGAAAGTTTCCAAACATATAAATCACATATATATATATATATATATATATATATATATATACATCAACTGATAACTCATAATGAATATTGCAGATAACTATTTTAACATTATTATTATTATTATTATTAATATATAAATTAAAAGAATTTGAAAGTATATTATTTGCAGCTACACTTTTATTAGGAAAATAATCCAATGTGAAATACTCTTTTATTCAGAAAACATTCTAGAAAATCACCAGAGCGAAATATATAATAGTTTATTCAAGTATAATAATGATACACAACGGCAGTGCTATGAAATTTATGTAATATTTAATTGTTAAAAAAACATAATCTTATCCCTTTTAAAGATATGTTATATGATTTTTATACTGCGATTTTGTTTCAGGTTTTTAAAGCAGCATTCTCATTTCATGCTCTGGTCAACAATATATTAAATCAGACAAAATAGTATTTAGAATACACTAACGTTGTAATGAAATTAATGGAATTTTAAATACAGAATTTCCCACATTCACGGAAAGGCTTTGGTGTCAACAGTAGGTACCACATAACACTAGTAACCTAATTTATTTATTTTTATTTATTAATAAAAGAGTAAATTTTATATGTACGTAAGGGTTTAACTAGAAGTAAGCTATAACATCAATGAATATTCTGAATTACGATAGTTTTTCAAATTTAGATAATTTATACGGTAGTTTAGTATTTGACAGTTGGTTCGAGTATTCTGATTTGTGTCTGTTTAGTTCTGAAATTGTATTTTTATTCTTTCAACTGGATTCATTGTAATTTATTACTAAAATTGATTTTAAGTGACGTAAAAATTCATTATAATTTTGATGAAAATTGACGAAACTTAAAAATCATAGCCAAATTATTAGAACTTTGAAACCATAAGTATAGAACAAAAACCGTTACAAATAGATTATCGCCGGCACATATCATATTCAGCAATGAAAGATAGATTTCTCGATTTGCTTTTATTACACTTTGTATAACCCAAAAACAAATTACAGACTTTGTATTTTATGTTGCGTCTCAGTATTAGCTTTCTTATTTTCTTCTCAGTATTAGCTTTCTTATTACGATTTATTTAAAGGAAGGAAATAGCCACCTTTCCTATGTACAGGCTTAATTCTCCCTGTGAAATAACCTTTGCATTTACCGCCGACTTTCAGTTTGGTTTTACTTCTGCTGTTCTTACTGCAGTTCAATCTGCCTTCCCGTACTTTCCATCTCTTCAACTGCTTTCGTTTGATGCTGCTACAACACAATTCAAATATAATTTCCAGTGTCAAAGTATTTCTCTCTTTCGATAAATTTTGTGTACCATCGACTTAAATATTTTTCCAGATTTCGTCGGTGATTGAAACTTGTGCTTGTTTCTCTAGGAGGACATATCCTGCCAATTTCTTTTCAGTCTCAATTACTTACAAGGGGAGGCCACAACGTTTGGAACACGGATTCTCTTCAAACTTTGTTCACTTTTAGTAGCCCACTAGTACAATACAATGTGTAAATGGAAAGCCGTACTACTCAAGCGTTATCAAGAAATTGATAAGAGAAGTTTTGTCGTCGTTTGAAAAGAATCCGTGTTCCAAACGTCGTGGCCTCCTCTTCTTAGTTAGTAGTCTCAGATTCTCACGGATCCTTTTCTCTGCATGTTGCCATTCACCAAGAAGTCTTTTACACCCTCCAAGTGTCGTCTTAGCTTCAAAACCTACATATTTTCATTATTATTATATTTATTTATTACCGCTAATTTTTATTACTTTTTTTTCTTTGTTATAAAGATATGAAACGCATTCCCATATTATTCCCTCTTTTATACAATTAGGTATCACTTTCTTGCTCTAATTCACCATGAATATTTTTTGTAGTTCTAATTTGTGTTGTCAGTCCTATAAATAAATATATTTTAAAACAACCACATGCAGTGTCTCATTTTGTCACTTCGTTTTCTTTTCCGTCACGCAGCATTCCTTCACTGCATTTGCCTTTTAATTCTTTATTTATTAATAATAATAATAATAATAATAATATTGGTAACAATGAAGTTTATTGCGCAATGGAATAACCGATTACAGGACAAAATTTGATACATATGCATGGATTTCCACGCAAAAGAAAGACAGAAGAACGAGAATAATATGAAACGTAAAGAAAATCGTTAATATTATACATTAACAGTTCAGCAGTAATGAGAAACAGTAGTTATAATATGTCTACATTCCATTAAAGAAATATCACTATAGCATGTGTTAGCTAATTTACACGTTTTAAATAGCGGTGCATTATATCTATGAACAATTACTTAGAGGTGTGGACAATGCAAGTGTAACTGATGATCAAGAGGCGAAACTAGCTTCCTCACGAATTAGGATCCCGGCGTTCTCTCGATGACTGTATTCTGTGATGTTAAAGTAGACCATAGTAGTAGTTAGACCATAATTAACTCATCTGGAAGGGCATTGTCCATCAATTCTATATGATACATATTTAAGAAACCTACGTTGAATTCTTTCAATGGTAAAGTGGTGAGATCCATTCTATGGGGACCAAACGGCAGAGTAATACTCCAGATAGCTCACAACAAACGCAAAATATAGAGATTTCAATAAATCAATGCTACTAAAGTGTTTCGAGTTGCCCACAATAAATCGCATCCTTCTTGATGATAACGTAGCGAGGGTGTATGTAACAGTCCGACATTTACTAATATTTAGCTTTAGCTGATTCTTCAAACACCGTGTCATAATATCTAAGTTGTTTAGAAGTGCCGTTATTGGGAGTACATCCCAAGCAGCGACAACTAAGACGCTATAGTAGATCATTTATGTGGAGGGTAAACAGTAGTGGAGCTAACAAGGGGAACGTCAAGGTTGTGAATAACGGATTTTGATGTGCCTCGAATATGTTGTAGCGGAACCTCCTACGAGTATCTTGCTACCAGCTTTTGTAGCCATTTGCCCTAGTTCTTGAGAAAATTACAAAAGTTTTCCTAGCGGACTTTATATACCGTTAGTCTTAATAAGTTTCTAAAGAAGCGACTATAGTCCAGTGGTTAAGTTCCAGGCCTACTATGCTGGCGATCCCTGTTCATATCTTAGTCTTGTAGTTTTTTCTTTT
The DNA here is from genome assembly GCA_038088585.1 of Chrysina gloriosa. NCBI lineage: Eukaryota > Metazoa > Arthropoda > Insecta > Coleoptera > Scarabaeidae > Chrysina > Chrysina gloriosa. Next base: position 17,707 of record JAYRCI010000058.1, on the reverse strand, counting down.
AATCTTATTGCATATGATATTAACAAATGTATTTAATTTCATGCAAAATTGTTCAAAAATAATATTTTTTGCCATGTTAATTTTATTAATAAAATCATGATATTTTAAATCGCTTAAGAAAATTAAAGATGGTTTTTGACACAAAATGATGTATGCAGTTCTTTGTGGCTAAATTCGGCTATTTCTTCAAAAAGAACATTTAAGCGTTTAGAAAATTATTTGACCCTTTTTCCTTAAATGCTTTGTCCATTTATTACTTTTTGCTCGACAGAAACTAAATCATCAAAAAGTACCAAACCCACTGCTTCTTCGGTGAGATGCCATAAATGCCCACAAGAATCCTTTGATGTTGCTTTTGACATGTTTTCAGTTATTTTATTATAAAAATAAAGGTTGCTTAAAAACATCAAGTCCTGGACCGATGCCTTGTAGGCAAAAGGAGCATTACAATACGCTATTATCTATATCCTTAAAATAAATATACAAATATCCTTCAATCCCTGCAATTCCGCCCGAGTCAATTTTAGTTTAAAATATAAAAATAGTTTAAATTATGATCACTAGTGATAAAACGATTTAATTATAATATTTGATTGTGAAATTTAAAATACACACCGTGCTGCATATTTGCTTCCGATTAATTTTATTAATAAAGTTAGTATGGCGAAAAATATTTTTGAACAATTTTGCATGAAATTAAATATATTTGTTAATATCATATGCAATAAGATTGAGAAAAAGAACTTCAAGAGCGGGATTTGCACCCGGATCGTCAGCGTACTAAGCCTGGAACTTGGCCACTGCGCTGGTATGGTATATAAAGTCCATTAGGAAAACTTTTGCAATTTTCTCGAGAACTAGGGCGAATGGCTACAAAAGCTGGTAGCAAGATACTCGGAGGATGTGCCTCTATAACATATTCGAGACACATCAAAATCCGTTATTCACAACCTTGACGTTCCCCTTGTAAGTTAGATCCCTCAGGTACACCAAGCCTTGACACGAATTCAGTAGACCGACATCCACTATAATATACATAATCGGAACTAATTCAAATCCATTAACTTTATCCAGCAATATTTTGTGGTCGACAGAGACAGAGGCGCTTGAAAGATCAGTGGAGATTAAATCAATCTCATCATGGCCGTCAGTGGTCTTGCGGGTATACTGGGAGATAACTGTTAGGTTGGTTACAGTAGATAGGCAAAAACTCATGCTAACAGGTGGGAAGAAATGAAAATGAAGAAATTTATTATTAGTTGTTCACTTTCACAAATTTGGACAGAATAGAAATCGGTCCCACAACGTAGGGAATGTTTCAGTTTTTATTACAAAAGCGATGATTAACTTTAAAAGTTTTGCAAAGATAAATCTTACATCCCGTACAAAGTAGGTCGGTAATCGATCATCACCGTTAATACATTTATTCGAAATTTGGCATGGTTGCGTTTAATTCCTCTTCAGTAATAGGAGGGAAAAAATCATTGTCGTTGACGCGGTCAGTACTTCTTGTGCGGGAGAGTAGCTGAAAAAAAGCCTCCACAATTTTTTAAAGATCATTTTGTAGTCAAGGTATAAGCTTCTACGAATTTTAATAAGATCTTGCTCGTATAAATTTAAATAATTCACCAGAATTCTCAGTGATTACTCGCTGAATACTAATAAATTGTTCATGGTAGAAAGGGTATTTCGTAGATTTTGAAAGTAATACTCTGTTTCAAGATTAGTGATTAAAGAAAAATTATACCACGGTAGATACGTAGACCTTCTAATTGACGTAAGTATAAAGTTGATTAGCTTTTCCAAAGTTAAATCGTAGATTATTAGCTGAAGGAAAAACGGAAATCATTGCTGACATTATTATATGTATTGCTGCAAATACAGGGACTTGGAAAACTGGCGGATCAGGTATGTATGTTGTAGTGCATAGTGTGTATATATCCATTGTGATAATCCGGCAAGTTAAAATTGTCAAATAAAAGATTAGATTTTATCAACAAGCATAATGTAGCATGCATTTTAGTTAATTTTATAGAAAAGCAAAAATTATTGCAATTAATATATACAAAAATTTTAGTATTATATTAACAAAATAATGAACAATACAATCAAAATATATTACCTAGTGTGTATCAGTGTAATTTGTTTTCTAATTCTTAACTTCTCTCTTTGTCTTGAATTCTTTCTTCACTTCTTTTCTTTGGTCTTTTCCTTTTATTGTACTTCTCTTTTCTTTGGTCTGTTCGTCGTTGTAAACAACCACTTCTTTTTGATGTGGTCCGCTTCTTTTCAACCCTGGTATCTTATATAACTTTTATCTGACTTTTTCGTCGACCACCCCATTCAGTCCTTTTATAAACAAACTTAATTTGTTTTTGCATGTCATTATAGCAATTTGGAATTCTAGATTTGGAAATGTTTCAAGTGTATGTGTGTGTTAAATGTTTACAATGCTTTTCTATTTCTTAAAGAATGCTTTCTATAAAATTTACATCTTTTTATTGATAATTTTACTAATGGAATATTACCATACTACAATAAGTTCAAGAACTTCAAAAAATAATTCAAAATCATGTAGTAATCTATCAGAAGGTACCGAAAAAAAGTTGGTAAACGCTATTCTGCAATCACAGATAATAATATCAATTGCCGGAACAATGTCACTGGGAGTGTAAGCACGAAACAGTATCCACGTTACCCTATTCTTTAGCACAATAAGTATACTCCTACCTCGTGACTTTCGCGCAGAAAGAAAATTCTTGTAGTTTCTAAAACCGCTGTGCTTCTGAGTTATCTACTCCTCGTTATGGCCTACTGTGCTTCATCTCATTTTGAACTGTGACTATTTTCGCTAGTAATGCAGGAAACATCGATATTGACACACCGGCGCCTTCACCACAAGTGTCTGCCCGAAATTAGGTGAAGCTCATCTAATCGGTATCACAACAAGAATGAAACGAAAAGTGAAAGTAAAAATGAAGAGATAAGTAAACGAATATAAATACGAGCGTTGGTAGTTGTTGGAATGTAGTGCCGGCAACAACTAGTGCCGATTTTGATTTTTGATTTTGAAGGTGAACTGATATTAGGAAGTGAGAATAAAATTTGTTCCACTGTCTCCGAGTTATGCACCGTCTTTATTTTTCTGGGCTTCGCCCGATTTTGGGCCGTAACAATATAAGTACAGCTTCAATATATTTAAATTGCAATTCCACACAGCAGACTTATTAATAGATTATTATTATACCTTAAACCGTTCTTTTGACTTGGACTGTTGTGACTGTAATTACTTGCTCCAGAAATTATTGCCTCTATTATTAACGCAGGCATAGAGTAGTACAAGTTAATAGAAGAAAAGTTATTTCTATCATACTATACGAATGACTGAATACCAATGTCGGTGAAAATTGACCTATACAGCTTAACGCTATATATTAATTGCTTTATATTGTTTAATTTTGAATGAAATAAATGATCCTACATGCTTAAAAGATGCTATGCTGCAATTTATAATATATATTTGATAAATTATTGCCGAATGGTTGTGGGCGTACAGTTGTAGTATCTCATTACGTAATGCACTCTTCTGGTCAACGTAAATGCGTAGTAAATTTGAAATTTCCAACCTATACTGAATTATTTCTTGTTGTAGCATCTGATATAATGATGGCCCACTAATAAATATATTATGGAAGCAATTCACAGTGGATACGAAAATAGCAAATATGGAAAGAAATCTTTAGGTCAAAATTTCATTATCTCAGAATACGCTGTACACAAGAAAGGAGAAATTGTATCTGTATAATTATTATAACAACTGTATTTAGAAATTAGTTGTTACGCATTTGTTAAAAAGGGCTCCCGTTTCAAAATGAATATAAGGAATTTTTTATTTGACTATGACCATTTCACCAGACAGCTTCGTAGAGAACAGACGTGTGTATAATATGATACAGAACTATATTTGGTGTATTCTATTTTGGTTTCTTATGATTTATAAATATGTAATTTTAGTTTTAAATACAATTGTGTATACTATAGAAACTAATTCAAGTAGTTCAAAGTATAGTTTTCGATGTGACTTGTGAAAATTCCCTGCATATGTGGAATGAATGTGCCGTAAGTACTAATATTTCTTAAAGGTACACGAGTAATACAGAACTGTGTATGTAGCTTAAACGTTTATTTTAATTAATTGTACAGTTCAACTCTGACACCTTGCTGTTGGGTTGCATCATCATGCACAAGCTGAAGTGTTGCCAACCTTAGCCTATTCATAACATGTTCCTTTCTTTAAAGTAAAAGATTACAACTATAAAACTTGAATATAAATGTCAACACTTAAATGAATGACAAATATAATCCTCATATTTCTTAAGAGATCTAATGTTTCTTTTGGGACGGACGTCATTTTCCACATTGACTATTTATGATTTTTCATACGCACTTTAGTCACTAGAAAATTCTTGAGTCGTTTCACAATTATAGTTATTCCGTTGTTTTGGTACGTTTTATCCTTTTGAACTAATCTGTAACTTCGAACTATAGTCTTCTTTCTTACCTAAACGCTGCTGTAGTGTTTGCTCACAAGGTTCTTCAACTGGATTCGATGTGATGTACACTCTGTTTCTTCTGTAAGTCGCACCATCCACGTTAACTAAATAAGATCTTTCAGAAATTTGATACTTTTGGAACCAACTTTTATCTGCTTTACATTTTAATTGCACGTAAACTTTCACCCTAATTCCTAAGTTTGGCAAATTTTTAATACATATATTGTATTTGGCGCAATAGGATTTGCTATTTCTATGCATTTCATCTAGTTCTTTCGGTACCTGTGTAATAATTCTCGGTTAATATTGATTTTCACGGTCTGGTACGCCATTCCGGGTATTCCTAGACATAAGCCTTTGTGCTGGACTTGTCATATCTTATTAGGAATATTGCGCCAATGCAATAAGGTATACCAAAAATCCTCTTTGCTTTCTTCTGATTTCTTTAAGAGATTCTCAGCTGTTTTAACTTCTTCTTACCATTACCTTTGGAATGATAAGGCGAACTAGTGGTATGTGTAAATTGAGATTGTGTATTAAAATGCTCCATTTCCTCATTCAGAGAATGTGTTCCATTATCGGCACAAACTATTTCAGCTACACCGAATCTGCAGAAGCTTTGCTCTATTGTGTTAATCACCGATAATGCTATCAAATAGAATTTAGATTTGGAGATTAATTTCATTAGAATCTGAACAATGACCAACAGTCACTAACGCATTGTTTTTCTTTGTGTTTGGTAAAGCAGATTTCCAAACTCATGCGACATCATCGGTAAACCAGCTTGCCATCGTGAATGTATTGTACAGATAGTGCAACTTTTGCTTAATTTGTGTAGCGCCCCGGCCAAAAATGTTTTGTCCATGCACAGGCTCAAGAGTTGCCAACCTTATCCTATTCATAACAGAAAGTACATTTTTTTAGGTAACAGAAAGCAATTACAAAACTGTCTATGATGTTGTTCAACTTATAGACATATTCTGTAATAAAAATATAGTGAACACACTACATATTGAAAGCACTAGTAAAGGCAAAACATACAGTATTATTGATGTTTGGAGTGTGGAATTTTATCTGTGTACTGAAACTTGATTTAATGTGTTATCTAGATACAATCGCATCCTTATGAAGCAAAATTGTTGATTTCATTTTAAGATAAAATTTTAGTGTCACGTTATTTTATATATTTATAGGCGCCATCAAAAGTGGCTTAACCTTACGTGAATTGCATACTTGTGTATGTAGTGTTGCATTATTCCCTGCTAAATAACATTGAACTATTTGCAAGTCAAAATTAAGGAGTATTATTTCGTAAACCACAGAAAATTATTCTATGATGGCAACTATATAGAAGATATGGTGATATCTGGAAATTAAAGTTTGACATACTGCTACGTTTGCTGACTTGAATGACTTGAATTACGCATAAAGTACAGAAAATTACAATGTATAAACTTAATAAATATGTATGTAAAAATGTAATTGCACAAAAGAGCAAAAAATGTGTTCGAAAAGATAATATACAATGATGGTTTCTTATCAAAATAATGTACTAAAAGCTCACTTCAAACTTATAGTGTATAACACACACATAGAGATAATTAAATATTGAAGCCCGATTCTATTGAAAACACTGACTATTTCTTTAGAATTTGGTCATCATAGCACTGATAAGGTGCGAAAGAGTTGTAATTATAACAGCATAAAATTTATCGAAGTACGTTCTATGAATTTTGTTGAGAATAACGAATATCAGGGATCATTTCAATGATCCAGCAAAGAATAAATAATGCACTCAGCTATGATTTGGATGTTATCAATATTTATTAGACACAAAATTCAAAAATTAGATATGAGTGATATATAAATATTTTTATGTATTGTCAATTACATGGTGGTCCATAAAACACTTAGGATGAAGAACTACTTCGCATTTGAGGCATGTGTACTTTGATTTCCCTCCATACTGATTTGTACAACGCCGTTCCATGTTTATTGGGATAATCCAATGGTTTCTTTTTTCATCATACCGTATGTTGGATAAGGGCGTAGCTGGTTTCTGTGCTTGATGCGGTGTGACAAGCAAGCTTTGAGCCACATATCTGTATCTCCTAAATGTGAAGAAGATTCTGTAGTTACTGCATACAACTCGCAAGCAACAAATTATTTACCATCGATACATCTCCAAAGTAAGCAAAGATTGGCTACCTACTTTCTAATGCGCATTCTTGTGCCTAGGTTAGCAACAGCTTGATAGCGCGTAATTGGCAATCAATGATCGCTGGGGAGGGGGTGAAACAATTGCATTCCCTTCGTCAAACCAGCGAACGGCAGATATCATAATCAAATTGTTATCATTCTAGCAACGCACAAAGAAGCGGTTGTATCTCAATGTACCAGTTGCATAATATCCAAGCTCCCTCAGATGTCTCATCAAAATCAAAGATGTGAAGATTTTTATAATTACCACTTTCTTCTGATGATGCTTCTAGGTTGAAGTCTACAGAAGCAAAATTTTGAATCCGCTTTTTCCATAATGTAGTTCTCTCTTCCCTGGCGGGCGGCGCCTTTTTGGGGTGGTCATTACGCATATTTAGACTAGGAACTGGTTTATTACCTCGGCTTTCTCTCCGTTCGTTCTTTGTACAGTGACGTCAATCATAAATATGATTCGTCAAAGATATACTTTAGTTAGAGCGTTAGTACGTCTTTTCTTTTAGAGGTAGTTTAGGTTGAAGTTTTTAAAAAGTAATTGCAGTAATACATCCCGCATCTTGTGATCACATTTTAACCCTATCGCAGGTACAGTGACGTTCACGGTGGTCTTAGTCCTTCTGTCCGCTTGCACAGTTTTATGACGTTCTTTTCTCAGTGCACATTGCACAAAATATTAGAAATGTAAAGCCGGTCATGACTGTTTGAATACCACAATAACATTTCATTGCATAGAACGGTAATTATGGCCACAGGAAAGGATCCTCAAATATGTATTATTTAGAAACGTAGGCTCAATTTTACAACTGTGAGTAATCGCTCGCATTGCATTACATGAGCTAAGGGCCATGCTGACGTCACGGCAAAGAGGACGTCCGATAACTTTAAGACCTTTAGTACCTGCTTATCTACTTTACTGTGATTTGCCAATAGGAGCCATCCAATTAGCACACCGAAAGGTTGTAATGTCTGTAACCCATTTCCTTCGGCTACAAACGTATATAGTATCTAAAACTCAAAATAATAATAATACTAATAATAGTTCAACAATAGTGACAATAGTCCAACAGTACTTACCAATAACAGGACAAAAAATATAATAATTGCATACATACACTAAAGAAAAATACAAAATAAAGTAATAAAGTAACTATAAATCATTAATAGTATTAACAAAAATATCCGTGTAATGCAGGTCGGCAGAGCGGCACATTGTAGCAAGTGGCGAAGCGCTGAGTAAATTAGTTGTAGAAAATGGTATACAAAATGTAGTGTGAGAACGAGACGATAATATAGGAACATAAAAGTTTAATTGGGAAAGTAGAGCCGAACAATCAATGATTCCATGTACTAATGATGTACTAATTAATGAATAATGAAACGGGAACCACCGCATTCACGTCGAAAGGCTAGAGAATTAAAGCTGTGCCTCCCCAGCAACGAAGTATAATCAATTCCTCGATCGGTATAAATACCATCCATCCTAGTTGATAAATATTTAAGAAAGCGACGCAGCGAAATGATCTGCAAGAGCGCATTATGAACCCCAAAGTCTTAGAAGCAGAAATACACAGGTGAGTTATGTAAGGTGAGAAGCTCATGGCCACATCCAGTTTGGTCAAGGAGTGACCACCCATGTTATAGCTAGAGGCAATTGCACTAAGTTTACGGGTAAACGAAACGTAGCAGCATTTATTGAGATTTAATTTATGTAATCAACGTTGTCTTGTAAATTCAAAACATCATTCCAACTGTTAATACTAGAATAAATTTTTATGTCGCCAGCATGTGCCAACACCGGACATGATAGATTCTCCAACAGGTCATTAATGTACAGAATAAATATCAAACACCCCAGATTTGATCCTTGCGGGACACCAGATGTCGAAATAAAACCAAAGGATTTATAGCCATTATGGTGTACATAGTTACATCTATTACTTAAGTATTACTGAATTATCTTCAGAAATGGTGTACTAAAGCCAAGCCCACACAGTTTATACATTAGTATATTGTGATCAATGATGTCGGACGCCTTGCTGAAATCCGTGTAGATCATATGTACCTCACCACGGCTATCCAACTCACCACAGATAAATTGAGGAACATTGACAAGGTTGGTGGCAGTTGACCGACCACGGACAAAGCCGTGCTGATTAGGCGATATGTAAGGTATAACGTTTTTATATAAATGTAAATACAGAACATTCTCAAAAACCTTGGCAAAATTCGACAAGATCGATACAGGTCAGTAGTTAGTAATTTCAGATTTACTCCCTTTTTTAAATATAGGACATATTCTTATTCTTTGCCACACAGAAGGAAAAACGGAAGACCTGATAGACAAATTAACCAAAACCGCCAGAGGCCTAGCAAAAGCTAAACCAGCGTTACGCAAAAGAAAAGAAGGAACTGAGTCATCACCAGAAATGTAACTCTCAGGAAAGAAGGCCATAATTTTGCTCTATTCCTCATTAGTAACAACTGGGAGGCAAAACGGAACACAATCACCGTAGGAGGTATAATCAGAGAACGGCGCACCAGCAAGATAAGTAGATTGAAAGACTTCGGCGAAAGCATCTACGACGCTCTGAGGCGTGTCGAGAGATGAACCATTATAAAACAAGTTCTTCGGGATACTAGTTGAGCCTTGTTTATCATGAACATACTTAAATGTTTGTTTGGGGTCATTCAAAATTGATGCTTCCGTTGATTGTAAGTAACGTTCGTGGCCCAGAGAGAATTCCGATTTGCAAAGAGTGCGAAGTCTTTTAAACTCTTTCTCAAAATAAGCGTTCTTAGTAGTAATCTACTTGCGTCTGTAGTAGGACTTAAGTTTAATATTAGCAATTATACCAGCGGAAAACCAGGGAGGATAACCGAATCTATTTCTGGAGGAAACAAACTTTGGAACAGATTTATCAAGAATACGGTAAAGAGTACCATAGAATTCATCTAGGGCCACATTGACATCACTCGAACGCTCCAAAAATGACCAATCCGTATTCCCAAGGTCAAAATATAATCGCTCGAAGCTAACTCGCTTCTATGTCGGAGATTTACATTAGACGGAAATGGTGAAGGGACAGGTGCGGATGCCAGAAACGACATCGTCATAGATAAAGCTGAATGATATTGGTCGATGGGCACAAAAAATAAAATGTTAGCTTCGATACCTATGTTGCAGTTCACATTGGAGACAATCAAGTCAAGTAGTCTATCACCACAATTAACAACAGAATTAAGCTGACGTAGGTCAAGCGAAGAACAGAAATGTGAAAAGATAGTGCATTTAGTACCATTTAGAGAATCGTTTAAAAACCATGGAATATTGAAATCACCAAAAATAGTAACTGGATTATCCAGCAGAAACAACTCCAGACATTCACATATAATTCAAAGTCGCGCTGATTAATACTCGAAGGTATATATAAAGCGGAAATGTAGAAGCAGCAAGAATTCAGAAAACATTTACAAATAACAATATCCACAGTTGAAACAATAGAAGTAATAAGAGTAGTATCAAGGACCTCAAACTTAATTTTATCAGATAATCCTACAAACACTCAGCCACCCATTGAACGATCAATCAGAGCAGAACGTCTGTCACATCTAACAATATTGTAAGAAGACGGTAGTAGTTCCGTGTCTCTAATAGAATCGACAAGCCAACTCTCGGTAGTTACAACTATATGATAAGAAAACCTATAAGCACTGGTAAAAAATGATTGGATCTTAGATAATAGACATTAATAATGGAAGAATTACTGCTAGACTTATTTAGTTTAAAGTGGAAACTATAGAAGCAATCCCTTTATTATATTTAATCTTTAAATTGGATTCACCACTTTTTAAACGATCAGATAACTCCATTTTAGCGTCTTTGAAAATTTGGAACTGTAACGACGTACGATCACGAAAGATAGAGACATTTGAATATATCGCAGTAGAATTTAATTTAGAAACATTACGTAGTACAGCCTGGGCAGAAGTCTCCGAGGAAAAGTACACTTTAACAGGGCGACGGCGATTAGTTTTAGTAGCATCTAACTTACACAGCCTAAACACTTTAATACCTGGATCAGTAATATTAAGCGATGAGCAAATTCCATTAACAAAAAATCAAATTTGATTTACGCTTACCGTGATCAGCAATCTCTTGAATAACCTTCTCAATATCCAGGGAAGACGATGATTTACATGTAGTAGAATCCAATAACGATTGCTTTAAAGCTTTTATTTCATCCTGAAGGGAAGTTATAACAAATTTCAAGCCATTAAGATCACTGCTAAAGTGGACACAGTTCTGACACGTCCAGGAAAAACCGTTTGAGTGAATCCATGAGCTTCGCTGATAAAACTGTAACGCAATCAATCTGATAAGTTTTTTTACAAATACAACAATTTATTCCTGTGTGGCCATCTATTTATAAGCATAACGGACTTACATTTACGTGTTTTCGTTACGTTCAAATAAAATTTTCTTATGTATTTCATTAGATATATACAATGAGTTCGTTTTTCTTAAATTGTGACTCGGGAGGGCTCCGCCCTCAGAAGTTTTATTTATCTTAAACCACAGTCAAAGCTTTTATGGATGTATTGCTGTCTATAAAAATTTAAGGTTTTTTTACTCCAAATGTCAAGAATTTAAGAAATCACATATGTGCGCAAAAAGTAGGCGAAGCGTGTGCAAACGACCTTCCCAGCTGACCGCTCGGACACTATCTCACTCCTGCACATTGGGAGGGAATGGAGTCGCACACCTCGGGAATAGGTGGCTCGCCCGGCGTGCGAGAGATCGGATTGTCGTAGGATTTTGACGTTCGCCACGAAGGCGTTTGAAGTCTTTCATCGACCATTCCTGATTCCAGGAAGATTTTTTGACGACGGCAACCGGTCCACCCCTAAAAGAGAACATCCCTGTTCGTGACTGCTCTTTTATTTTTAATTAAAATAAGGAGATTAGTAAAAATTAAAAGGAAAAAAGTAAGTAAAATTGGATCACAATCCAATAATCATCGACCTGGGTGGAAGATCCCGAACCGTGGACCCCCTCCCCTCTGCGGAGCGTCGATTGGGCGAGGTTCGCCGAGGCTGCCGAGCGTCGCGCCGATGAGGTTGGCGTCGTCAACGGGCCGGATACGTTGGAGGGAGCCACCGCCACTTTGACTTCCATCTTGAAGGACTCCATCACCGAGGCAACGTCCTTCCGAACCTTGCCGGAATTTAAGTTGTGGCAGCTACGAAAGACCGCAGGAGTACGATTCCGATATCTCCCTGGTGCTCCTGCGGAACCGATTCCGTTGGCGACTGCTGAAGAACTGGAGGCGTATTTTAAGACCACTAGCTCCTGGAGTTGATTGAATAACTAACGCCGCACTCAAGACGATACCGAGGCCGTTGGTGGAGAAGTTTGTCCTCGTCATCAACGGTATCCCAACGCTGGGTATATTTCCGATGAGCTGATTTGCAGGAGGCTCCAGGCGGCCACGGACGATATCCTGAAGTGGGTCAACGCGTGGAGGGTCAAACCGAACGTGAGCAAGTGCGAAGCGATCCGCTTTACCAGGAAGAGAGGTATCCCCGCCGACAACGTCTTCGGGGGAACGAAAGACTCCCCTGGAAGAGCGAGGAAAGATATCTAGGCGTCATCCTCGACCAACGCTTGACCTTCAGGGCCCACTTGAGTTCGGTCATTGCGAAATGAAGTGACCGGATCCACAGGATCACTTCTTCTCAAACTCCAGCGGTGAGACCGTGGCCGCCAAGAAGAGGACCAGGGGGCCTGAGTGGCTTCAGGTCTCGGCCCCGGATAAGATCGCAGTTCACTGGATACACAAGAGCAAAAATCGTTTCTAGAATAGACGCTTTTCAAAGTTTGACAACACCATTATAACCTAAACAACATTCCCTCATAAATCATTTTGAAATAAATAATTTTCTTTCACTTACCAATAAATAGCGGAAACTCAAAAAATTGGTGTTTATAAAGACTGTTTGGTAAGTGAAGTGATAACGGAAATATTAACAATAGGTAGTAGACATAAAACAAAGAAAAGGCACGAGCAAGCAATACGATGACAGTTAATGAAAACAATCTACATATGTCAATGAATAAAGTTATTAGCACCGATTACTACAGATCTCCAAGTAAATACGGAAAGTTATCCGCTATAGTTATCTTTGTTTACCTAACTAAAAAGAGCATATGCTCCTTCATTGTCAGTATGAATCCAAAGTTTGGCAAGTGGCGGTATAATTGCCAAGATTCGTTAATAATCGACCACAATCGTAAACAATCGTACTTACTGCTATTGATACGTTGGCGTTGCATTAGCGTCCGTGTATGTTATTTTTGATTTTTTAAATCGTTATTTTCCACGGTGTCTCACCATCTTGCACCATTTTTCTTCGTCAAAATGAGCGACAAATGTGTTTTGTGTGGGAAGAGCTTTATGGAGGTTGCGAAAATGTAGTACTTTCCGAGGAATTTTGAGAGGTACGTATTGATTTGTATACATAACCTTAAATGAAAGAAATAGTTCTAAAGTTTTGTATCTTCAATAAAATTAGTATAATAGATAGTCAAAATTCTAGGTTGTAAAGTGTACAAAACAACAATAGCCTAGAAGATATAGTTAACGAAAATAAGAATAAATCGATGAATATAATTGAATCAGCGAACTATCTACAAAATTTTTTGGTGTCATACTGTTTGTTCATTCACTTACTTAATTGTCAATTTAGGAGTTATACGCAATAATAATGAAATATGTTTTTAGGGTAAAAATATGGTTCGATGCACTGCATTTTGGTTCCAAAATGACGCAGAACTTAAGATCATACATCGACCATTTTGATTCCTCCATATATGATTCAAGCAGAAGTTCTATTCTACTGTAGTACCTAGTACCCGTTCAAGAAGAAAGGAAGAAAGGAAGTGCCCGAGTACCACCAGATCGGAAGCCACTCTACCCCTGCGTCACCTGAACTTACATACATGGGGACTTTCGGAACACAGCCATTTCCAAAGTTGGGATGTGGAATTATGTGCGTGGCAAAAGGCAGATCGATTGGAAACTACCATCACAAATTAGCTGGATGTACTCCATTAAAGCTATTACTTAAATAGGGGACAACATGAAGAGTGGCGGAATAACTAGTATCCGACCTCCAACTTTTAATTAGGATACGCCTAAAAATTTATTTAGTGCAGACCATTTCGGTTATGGCTGCATTGATAACCCAACAATTCCACAGTTTGTTACTCTTTAAAGACCTAAGTCATTAATGATCTCAAATCTAAGGTTGCAAGAAACCAATTTTGAGCAAAATGATGAAAGTCTTTCAAGTAATTTACAAATTTTTCTCAACGAGGCTGAGGTGATTGGGAGAAGTAATCTGGTAAATGATGTTGAAAGCCATAATGTATGCGACAATGACATAAGTTATTAGATTGTCGAGGAAATATATGAAGCTCTTTCTTCTGGCAATATAAAAATTTCATCAGTGGCCTATTTCAGCGGTTTTATAAACAAACGAATTCTCTCTGATATTAATTGTGATACATGTTTAAGAGCTTTAACTTCTGATTGTACACTATTACACAATCAATTTCTTTCTTTCAGAGATTTCTCTGAGCAGCGGAATATTTAAGATATCCTTCGGAGAAGTAAGTTATATCTGTTGGTCATGGAAATATGTTGTTAAGATATAAATTACAAAACTTGTAATTGTAATCACTTTTTCTTTTTCTCTGTAATATACAATTTCTTTTCAAGTTTTTGTTTTCATCTTGTACCTTTTATACCTACATATAGCGTCGGTTTGAAGATACGACTCACTAAGTTACATTTTAATCCAAAATAACTTATTAACACGTAAATACTTGCTAGCATGTATTTCACAAGTATTTACCTTACATTTTAATCCGAAATAAATTATTAATACGTAAATACTTGTGAAATACATGCTAGCAAGTATTTACGTGTTAATAAGTTATTCTGGATTAAAATGTAACTTAGTGAGTCTTACCTGCAAACCGACGATAAGCACATTTAATACTAATTTAAAATTCCCGCCAATAGTTTTAAATTTCGCGGCTAGTTAATATCTAGCGCCCTCTTTGACACCCTCAAATCTTTCTGTGTGAAATAGATATACATATACCTATCTCATCGCATAGCTTTTTAGCATTGAGGCGGGTATCTGTAGGTAATCTGTGGTTACCAGTGTTATCACGTATTCGTTAAGTTATGGCACCTATAATGTTAGTTATTAGGTTTGTTCGTAGAGCAATCAGCAACTATCAGCAACCGTCAGACGCATGCGTATTTATATATTTGTGTTCGTAGAGTAAAATTTCAAACTGATGACTAGAAATCCGGCGTTCGCAGAGTGAATTTTATTCAATTTCCAACCGATTGGCAACCGTCAGAATAATTTCTTACAGAATTGAAAATTGTTGGTTTGAGGCATGCGCAATGGCAAGCTTCAACTTTAGCAATGTTGACTCCCAGATTACTTGTTAATCTGTAGTGATCCATTCCATGATCTGTCCCACATCTGTACGTTGACGATATTCATTGTGAATATGTGTCGTTTTTGTTGTTTTCTCCGCATTCTAACTAGATTTAGATAAATAATGCTTCAAAAGACCCACAAAAACTGAGTTTTGCGCCACCTTCAGGACAAATTACGCATTCCTTCTTCTCTTCTATGTTCGTAGAGCATTAAATTTAGGACAAATTTGCAACTGTTTCCAGTCGGGCATGGGCATTGAATATTAGTTCCCAACGGTTTCCAATTTACTCTACGAACAAAACTATTATAAACCTGTAAATATATGGCAACGAAAAATACGAAATCGTTAGTGTTGCCAATAGAATCATTTTTATCCGATGTATTATAAGTATGGACCGGATCAATCGCTCCCCCTATAACACGTGCAGTGGCGATTATTCCATCGTCGAACAGTGCGTTCTTAATAATAAGATAGAATAGTTGTGCTTTGATTTTCGGGTTATCATTTTTACATCTTTCAGATCCTTTGTTAATACAACTGTTAATAAATATAATTAATCTAGGCGGTTTAGGATTAGCCAGGTTTAGTTTCTTCTATTATTTTATTCTTTCTTTCAAGTAGACATTGCTAGATCTGTTTCTTTCTTTCGCATTAAAATGATTGTTTTATTTTATTTGTTGAAAATAGCAATATATGTTATTCTTCATTGCCATTTATCCGTAATTATTATGGCCACTCACAAACGTCCTCGTCAAGAAATCATCACTTCTTGGATTAAGAATCATGACTGCTTCATAATTGTTAATAATACGGAAATTTACTGCAATCTATGTTTGGTTACTATGAAATGTGTAAAAATCTGAAAATTGAAATTTACCAGAATCCATGTATGTACGTCAACTGATAATTTTTTAGCGACCTTTGCGGAGCACATGTGGCCGCGAATATTCCATTTCCAAAGCGTGATAATCCAATTTATAAATAATTTCTTGCAAAATATACAACGAAGCTTTTTGCAAGGACTGTGGTGTAATTTACTGACACAATATCACATCGATAAACTCCTCACCACACAATTGTTTATAATAAAATCGGTGATACGTGTTTCGCTAACTCGAGGCAAGTATTTTCAACAACCGTATAAACCGAAGTAAAAATATACAGGTAAACATACTCTAGATGAACCAACTTTACCCAAAAATTACCTTCCAAAATATATGCCAAAGTAAAGAATAAAATTCTTGAACATGTGGGAGACAACTATTTTTGGATTAGCGCAGATGAGACCATTGATATAAATCGTACTTGATAGCGGCCAAAATAGTTGAACCAGCACGCATACAAATCTAATAGCAGAAAATTTAAATTACATCTTAGTATCAATAAATCATGTTTAATGTCACATATATAATGCTTTGCAAATGTAATATGAATATAAATGAGCGAAAATTAGATCAATTCATATTTAAATTTATTCCTTCAATATTTTATTCACCCCTTCTTACAATTTTTAAATGTGTATCACCTAATACGCATCTATGCCACAGAAAAATCGCATTTTGTAGAGCGTACGATTTACGTTGAAGGTTAAATAAACGACCATGCAAGTAGTACTGACTGACACGCGTATCCCCACTTGCAACGTATACGCATGCTAAAGCTAAACGACTGTACCTAGACGATACCGTGTGATTCAGAATTGATAGGGGACGTCGTCGATCCGGTGCATAATTAAATATTGGATACCTAGTATATAATAGAGCCCGCGATAACATACCAAGTTACAATACATGCTTTTCTACGATTTGTTCTTTGTATTTCTTTAACATTTTTTCTGCTACAATGGAAGGTATAGTTGATAAGTATTACTGAGTTGATCATTCAGTTTCTTATTTATATACCAGCAAACAACCCTGCATCGACAGCGTCATGTGTACCAGCAGAATTGTTGTTGCACGACAATGCTAACTTTGCTCTAGAAAGTCAACGTCACCCTCATCACAGGATATCGTTGTCCACAGCCGGATGGTCAATCCACACATTATTTATAGAGCCCTATGTTCTTTTAAAATTTATCCTTTCTATTGAAACCTTATAATTTATAATGTATACAGTGTGTATCCGAATTGACTTCACTATAGGTATAATTGATAGAAAATTTGGAGTATCGTTTTAATGTTTTG
Source organism: Chrysina gloriosa (assembly GCA_038088585.1). NCBI lineage: Eukaryota > Metazoa > Arthropoda > Insecta > Coleoptera > Scarabaeidae > Chrysina > Chrysina gloriosa. Next base: position 230 of record JAYRCI010000058.1, on the reverse strand, counting down.
GGATACCGTCTTGCTTAGTCTGAAAGAATTTTCAGCACATATTTATTTTCTTACAATCAAGATCGTCATCACGATTGAGAAAAAAATATTTTCTCTTGAAGTGAAGTGCCATTTCGGTCAATAGTACGGTAAAATATTATTGAGAAAAGTTGTTCAGAATATCAAATTATGACCTTATGCAAAATTTAATAAATATCAAATCAGTTTGACAAAATGAGTATTTGTTTTGG